>VOCT01088268.1:0-37451 GCA_007922175.1 Pelusios castaneus | reverse complement strand
GCCCTGCCAGGGTCCCTGTCCCCCCTTGCCCCATTGCACATGGGGGGGTGCCCCCCCGCCACCGTGGACCTGCCCAAGGTCCCCCTAGCCCCACAAACTCAACCTAGAACATCCAGGGTGGACGCTCTAGGTCAACTTTGTAAGTTCCCCTTTAAGTCAACTTTAATTTTAAGTGTAGACACACTAAGTCAACTTAAAAGTGCAAGTGTAGACATAGCCAAGGGTTCTAGTCCAAATTCTGCCACTGGTCTTCTGAGAAAGCTTGTTTAAGTTGTTTCTACTCTCTGTGCCTCAGTTTCCTACCTGTAGAATACTTACTACAGCTGGGTGGGGAAAGAGAATAAATCTGATTTTGCTATTTCAAAATTTGTTTTGTTGTGGTTCATCCTAGAAACCCTAGAGATTTCAAATTTCTCAGTGAAAAGGGCTAGGCAGTCAGCCAGATGGGCTGCAACAGAGCTGCAGAGCATGGAAGCTGGGCTGCTGAATGACCCCCCCATCCTATCCCTCAGACCCCCATCTCCCACTCACAGGGAGCTACCCCCCAACCCCCATTCTTCAGATCCCTGCCTGGTGTCCAGAGGAGCTTCATCAAAATCAGACTGTCTCTGAGGAGCATTTTGACGTCAATGAACTGGCAAAATCCCAACAACAATTTTTCTGACCAGCCCTGATACTGATCTTCTTTGTACAACACCATTAGATCTACTGAGCTGCAGAAGAGCTAGATTTTATTAACACACTGCCCCCCCCTCCCACCTCCCATTGGCTGGTCAGCTCCTCTTCATTTGGGTACCTAGCAGGTCCAAGGGTCTGAATGTGTGTCTGGCCCTTGCACAGCAGAGGGCTTCTCCCCACCCCATTCATTGAGCCACTTCATGGGGCTGCCCATGCTGAGCACACTCCAGAGCTCTGTGACTTGGGCCCTGCTGGCCACCACAGACCTTGAGGTCCATGGAGCAGAAGCTCTCTATCTATAAAGCCACCACTAGCTAGGGCACAACTATCTCATCTCATCTGTAAACAACTCTTCTGCCATGCAACCCTCCGAAGAATAATATGCTGGAGGAAAGAGATGCTGAAAACGGCAAGAGTGCACATGAAGAGATGGTTCCCAAGCCACCCTCATGCGTCTTTAAAAAACAGCTCTTCTAAGTCTTGTTTTGACATTGCTCTGTCTTTATGTAATCAAGTTCCAAAGAGGTAGCCATGTTAGTCTATTGCAGAAAAACAAACAGAGTCCTGTGACATTTTTATAGACTAACAGATTTATTTATAGCATGAGCTTTTGTGGGAGAAAATCCCACTTCGTCAGACTCTTTGAAGATGGGAAATTTACAGAATGGGAGGAAATTAAATTCAGGGAAGTATAAGGCATAGGATCAGGTCAGGCTATACCAGCAAATCAAAATAGATGTCTTTATGGAGTCCTGTGTCACTTTTAGAGTGCATCTACACTTACAAGTTAGGTTGACTTAAGGAGGCTTAAATCGACGTAAACTACTCCACGTCCACACTCGGCTTTCCTTAAGTCGACTTAAGCATTTCCTTAAATCGACGTAAGGAAAAGTTAAGTTGACTTAAAAACACCTAGATTTAGGTCTATTTAACACTTAAGTCGACCTTATTAGGTCGACTTAAGCCAGTGTGGACAGGGGTTAGCGCCTAAATCCACCTTAAGTCGACTTAAAGTGTTAAATCGACTTAAGGTCGAAATGGGGCTATGTCTACACTTAAAAGGAAAGTTGACTTTTGTAAAGTCAACTTAATAAGGTCAATTTTAAGTCAACTTAAGGTCGACCTTATAAAGTCGACTTAACTTTTCCAGTGTAGATATAGCCTTAGAGACTAACTTTAAAGACTAAATAGTATAGACTATATATTTATTTATAACACATGAAAGCTTATGTCTTAATAAATCTGTTAGTCTTTAAAAGTGCCACAGGACTCCTTGTTTGTTTTGCTGATATAGAGTAACACAACTACCCCACTGGAACTTGTCTTTGTAGCTGCAGCCCGTTATCCTGGGTCTGGTGCAGTGTGCAGCTATGGACACTAGATGTCCCCCTTGGTATACAAATTAGAGGAGAGGCTAGCTCTGTGTGCCATGGCAGAAAGCCTGAATTCCCCAGCTTGTTCTGTCGTTCACCAATGACACTCACAGTAATTAACACTAACACCATTTAGCCTTTTGCCATTTGCACGGGATCAGCAATGTGTGATTTGTATAACCTTTGCACAAAGAAATAACGAGAAAACTGCCACAGTGGGTGCAATGATCTGGCTTTTTGCCAGCAAACAAGGAACCCACAGCTACCATGGATAATATGAAGCTACAGGAGGGTCAGGCGAAGGCCGCAAGTAGGAATGTTTACTTCTTGTTTCCAATTTGATGTGCCCCATTCAGTTTCTCAGAACATTCCTGGGCCTTTGAAAACCAGCCCTTCCCTTTGGCAGCTAAGTGTTGCTGCTGCCAGCTCACTGGAAGGCTATGAAGCTTGTTCGTTACAACTCTGCATTGGTCTATAGCTGGTAATAAATAATAATAAGAATGAAATTTAACTCTTTATGTTCAGGACATTATTTATCCCCTGGAATAATTACGGTGATCTGCTTCACCTCTAGAGGAGTCCCATGATGTCAAGAAACTAAGGTAAAAAGTTAAGTGATTTCCCGAAAGCCACAGAAGGAGGCAACATCAGAGCCAGGAACTGAGCTGAGGAGTTGATAACACTGCTACTGACGTTAAAGTCATTATGCTACTCTTTTATCTGGCTGTCATCACTGTGAAAATTTGCACAAAGGGCCTTGCAAGAGGATTAATGGCATTACAATTTTCTCTGTATTCCCATTGACATGGCGACATCAATTACTTATATAATGATCCCTGTTGGGGGTCATCAGTGGGAAATAAAAATGAGGCTTTCAATACTAAAGCATAGGCCTTTACCACTTGAACTAAAGGAGCAACATTATTAACAAACAGTAGTTGTAGACTCTTATCCTCTATGTGGGTCACCCAGGACCAGTCTTAGACCAAATGGCACCCCAGGCGAGGAGCGTCTTTAGCGTCTTCCCTCTTCTGTTTATTAAACTTTTGTATATCTTACTTTTTATTGCATTTGTAGACTATTTCACTGCTGTTTCTGGCATCATGAGAGGCTGATTTTTCATTGTTTCTCTGCTTTTAATGTAAACCAGATCTTTCATTGTCATTGTTCTCCTTTTCATGTGAGTCACATTCTTCTTAACATCACTCTCCTTTATGCCACAAGAAAAACTAGATGATTCTCCAGCACTTTCCTCACATTTCCAGTCCTTATCTTCAGATGAATCTGCTAATTCCTTAGTAATAGGACTTCCATAATTTATGCTTCACTCCTCAATTTCTTCTTTACTGAGATGATCACTACTGCCTAAGGTCCAGTCTATGTTGTTTTGTTCCAGATGTTTTCCCATTAAATTTGCCCCTGGCTGCAAACCAGATTGCAATAGAGGGTTTTGCTTCTTTTACTGAGGTCCTGCAGCTTTCTTTGCGTTATCTTTTATTTGCTGTGGGGAGGAAACAAACAGTATTAGGGAGAGCAAAAGTCTACGGTTCCACAGTTCTGAAAAGTCATCAGACATTATATATGTGTCAAGCCTGGCAAAAGAAGCAACAGTATTTCTTTTACAGTGTTGCATTGATAGGGGTTTTATAGATATGTCTGGTGTCCCATTAAATATGTCCTTTATTAGTTGCCACTTACACTCTTCGGCTATGTCTACTCTAGAAACGCTAAGTCGACTTACAAGAGGCAATTTCCAAAGGGGTAGCCGTGTTAGTCTATTATAGAAAAACAACTCCTGTGGCACTATTAAAGACTAACAGATTTATTTATTGCATGAGCTTTCGTGGGAGAAAATCCCACTTCGTCAGATGCTTTGAAGTGGGATTTTCTCCCACGAAAGCTCATGCAATAAATAAATCTGTTACTCTTTAATAGTGCCACGTCGACTTAGAGAGTCTACACTTGAAGCCGCGGCTTCCTGGGCTAGGGGAGCCGCAGCTCCCGGGGACATGGGGAGCTGTGGCTCCCTGCTTGCTGGGGAGCTGGGGCTCCCTTTGTCCCTAGGAACTACGTGCAGCTCCCTGCTTGCCAGGGAGCCGGGGCTCCCAGGGACAAGGGAACTGCGCGTGGCTCCCTGGGGACAAGGGAACCACACTCCCTTCTCCCCGGGAAGCCTCGGATCCTGGCAAGAAGACAGCAGCGCTCCCTTCTCCCCTCAAGAAGGCACTTGCGCTCCCTTCTCCCTGGGACCCATGGCTTCCTGGGGAGAAGGGAGCATGGCTCCTTTCTTGCCAGGAAGCTGCTGTCCCAGGGAGAAGGGAGCCCCAGCTCCCTGCCGAAAAGTGAGCCCCGGCTCCCCCTGGGGACAAGGGAGCCGTGTGTGGCTCCCTGGCAAAAGGGGAAAAGTCGACCTAACTTGCCAGTGTAGACATACCCTTCAAGTCTTAAAATACAAGTATACTTCCACAATTACACAATAAAACAAAGTTCACAATATCGTCGCAGCTAAGTCCTCCCTTCACTTCTGTTCATTCTCATTTCTCACAGACTGACTGTAAATGCCCTGTGCTGTTATACCAGTGAGAGTCTGGCTGATGACATTCTAGGGGATTTGAGGAAAATGTAGTTTACAGGAAGTCCAAATGATTTTATGAGATTCTACAAAAGTCCAGAACATTCTAGGAGGTCAGTGAAAAATGAATCGACATATGGAACGCATGAAACATTTTACTTCAAACATTTTATTTTCTCTGTTGTCATTAAAAAACAAAATGCCCCCCCTCCACCCACCCTCCGAGCCAATCCTGACACCTCAGCAAGGTTGCATGCCCCTAAATCTGGCCCTAGGGCCAGCCGCTGGATGAGCACACAACCAACACCTGAAACCGGGTGTTCCAGCTGCAGAGATGAAACAGGGAAGATGTTGATTGTGACAGCTCTACATTCTCTATTACCATAGGTACCCAACTGTCTAACCAATGGGTCTTTTGTCTGTCTCAGCCTTTCAGTATTTTCCCAGCCAGCTAAGGTGTTTTCTCTCCTACAAGGGGTCATCTGAGCCCACACCCTGAGATAATAAGGTCTTTGGACTTTGATCTCAGAGTCTATTTGCTTAAGTAATTACATCACTTTTGACCCCTAAATCTCAAAAAGAGAACAAGAAGAACACCTCCATTCTCAGAGATGGGGACTTGACCAGCTACTCCTGATTCCTAGCTTGGTGTCCTATCCTCTGGACAACACCGCTTTAAAGAGGCTGACCTTTTGCTCTGGAGTTTATTCAGCCTCTGTTCAGTTGTTCCCTCTTAAACATCCTCAATTTACCATGGTAATGTCACTCTTTAGAGATTTTTTTCCCCCCTACTCATCTCCCATGAGGGATGATGATGAAATGCTAAGGGAAATTAGGGAGGTTATCAAATTTAAAAACCCAATAATAGGGGGGATTTCAATTATCCCCATATTGACTGGGAACATTTCACTTCAGGACATAATTCAGAGATAAAATTTCTCGATACTTTGAATAACAGCTTCATGGAGCAGCTGGTATGGGAACCCACAAGGGGAGAGGCAACTCTAGATTTAATCCTGAGTGGAGCGCAGGAGCTGGTCCGAGAGGTAACTGTAGCAGGACCGCTTGGAACTAGTGACCATAATACAATAGCATTCAACATCCCTGTGAGGGGAAGAACACCTCAACAGCCCAACACTGTGGCATTTAATTTCAAAAGGGGGAACTATACAAAAATGAGGGGGATAGTTAAACAAAAGCTAAAAGGTATAGTGACTAAAGTGAAATCCCTGAAAACTGCATGGGCGCTTTTTAAAGACACCATAATAGAGGCCCAACTTCAGTGTATACCCCAAATTAAGAAACACTGTAAAAAAACTAAAAAAGAGCCACCATGGCTCAACAACCATGTAAAAGAAGCACTGAGCGGTAAAAAGACTTCCTTTAAAAAGTGGAAGTCAAATCCTAGTGAGGCAAATAGAAAGGTGCACAAACAGTGCCAGCTTAAGTGCAAGAGTGTAATAAGAAAAGCCAAAGAGGAGTTTGAAGAACAGCTAGCCAAAAACTCCAAAGGTAATAACAAAATGTTTTTTAAGAAGCAGGAAGCCTGCCAAACAACCAGTGGGGCCCCTTGATGATGATAATACAAAAGGAGTGCTTAAAGATGATAGAGTAATTGCGGAGAAACTAAATGGATTCTTTGCTTCAGTTTTTACGGCTGAAGATGTTAGTGAGATTCCCAAACCTGAGCCGGCTTTTGTAGGTGACAGATCTGAGGAACTGTCACAGATTGAAGTGTCACTAGAGGAAGTTTTGGAATTAATTGATAAACTCAAAATTAACAAGTCACCGGGACCAGATGGCATTCACCCAAGAGTTCTGAAAGAACTCAAATGTGAAGTCGCGGAACTATTAACTAAGATTTGTAACCTGTCCCTTAAAATGGCTTCGGTACCCAAAGACTGGAAGTTAGCTAATGTAACGCTAATATTTAAAAAGGGCCCTAGAGGGGATCCCGGCAATTACAGACCGGTAAGTCTAACGTCGGTACCGGGCAAATTAGTTGAAACAGTAGTTAAGAATAAAATTGTCAGTCACATAGAAAAACATAAACTGTTGAGCAATAGCCAACATGGTTTCTGTAAGGGGAAATCATGTCTTACTAATCTATTAGAGTTCTTTGAAGGGGTCAACAAACATGTGGACAGGGGGGATCCAGTGGACATAGTGTACTTAGATTTCCAGAAAGCCTTTGACAAGGTCCCTCACCAAAGGCTGTTACGTAAGTTAAGTTGTCATGGGATAAAAGGGAAGGTCCTTTCATGGATTGAGAACTGGTTAAAAGACAGGGAACAAGGGGCAGGAATAAATGGTAAATTCTCAGATTGGAAAAGGGTAGCTAGTGGTGTTCCCCAAGGGTCGGTCCTAGGACCAGTCCTATTCAATTTATTCATAAATGATCTGGAGATCATTAGCCACAGTGAGGTGGCTAAGTTTGCAGATGATACTAAACTACTCAAGATAGTCAAGACCAAAGCAGATTGTGAAGAACTTCAAAAAGATCTCACAAAACTAAGTGATTGGGCAACCAAATGGCAAATGAAATTTAATGTGGATAAGTGTAAAGTAATGCACATTGGAAAAAATAACCCCAACTATACCTATAATATGATGGGGGCTAATTTGGCTACAACAAGTCAAGAAAAAGATCTTGGAGTCATTGTGGATAGTTCTCTGAAGATGTCCATACAGTGTGCGGAGGCGGTCAAAAAAGCAAACAGGATGTTAGGAATCATTAAAATGGGGATAGAAAATAAGACTGCAAATGTATTATTGCCCTTATATAAATCCATGGTACGCCCACATCTCGAATACTGTGTACAGATGTGGTCTCCTCATCTCAAAAAAGATATTCTAGCACTAGAAAAGGTTCAGAAAAGGGCAACTAAAATGATTAGGGGTTTGGAGAGTGCCTCGTATGAGGAACGATTGAAAAGGCTGGGCCTCTTCAGCTTGGAAAAGAGGAGACTGAGGGGGGACATGATAGAAGTATATAAAATTATGACTGATGTGGAAAAAGTGGACAAGGAAAAGTTGTTTACTTACTCCCATAATACAAGAACCAGGGGTCACCAAATGAAACTGATAGGTAGCAGGTTCAAAACAAATAAAAGGAAGTTCTTCTTCACACAACGCACAGTCAACTTGTGGAACTCCTTACCTGAGGAGGCTGTGAAGGCTGGGACTATAACAATATTTAAAAGGGAACTGGATAAGTTCATGGTGGCTAAGTCCATAAATGGCTATTAGCCAGAAAGGGGTTAAGAATGGTGTCCCTAGCCTCTGTTTATCAGAGGATGGAGACGGATGGCAAGAGAGTGATCACTTGATCATTGCCTGTTAGGTTCACTCCCTCTGGGGCACCTGGCACTGGCCACTGTCGGTAGACAGATACTGGGCTGGATGGACCTCTGGTCTGACCCAGTACGGCCTTTCTTATGTTCTTATGGTGCAGAACTGACTGTGCGGTACAAACCATGAAGCAGGAGAATGCTGATTCCCTTAATGTATCCAGGTACTGCAAACCACTGTTATTTTCTATCAAATAAAAATGGCTTGTGGCCATCAAAAAAAAAAAAAAAAAAGATGTTCTAATAGCAGCACATTATCTCCTGACAAAGGCTCTGTTAACACAAGCTAACCCTGACTTTGTGCTTAGAAATATGAGATGCTGAATGAAAGGTGTTAGCGGAGAGAAGGACTGGTAATATATTGAGTGTTTCTATCCAGGTAGAGAAGTGGGAGGTGGAATTCCGGGTAGTGGTCCTGCAGGCTTAAGGATATAGATTTAAAAATGCATTTGGAGGAAGGGAACAGAAGAAAGGAGACCATGTTGCAGTTAGATTCATTTGGAATTCCAGTCAGATGAGCAGTAAGGCTGTGGAGGATTTAGCTTGCCAATCAACATCTTATTTATTTCCTTTGAACAGGATATGGGTATTTCTACCTCTACCATCTATGGAGATTTCAGAATCAAGCATCTAGGGTTATTGTATTTTTTGTTTGTTTGTTTTTTTGTTTTGTCCAGAGCATAACAATACAAATGAAGAGATCAATAGTAAGGAGAGAACATTTGGGATTGTAGAGCCTTTCGCCTCTAGGTCCTCAGTCTGAATTGAGCCCAGGTGGGAGGGGATGATGTTCATCATTATGGCATCTAAAGGGCCCCACTGAGACCTGGGGCCCATTCAGTTTGGTGCTGTACACACACATAGAGCTTACATTTGAAACAGCAAGACAGATGAAGGGTAGGAAAAGAAAACAAAAACATAAAGTGACTTATACAAGGCCAACGCAGAGCTGGGAATAGAACTGCTGATTCCCAGTGTCTGTGTCCTAACCAGTAGACCACACTTCCTACATACGCTAGGTTAACGTATAAGGTGGCTGTTGTATAATGAGTCCTACATTGACCAAAAGTTCAAGGCTCCCAACAAGGCAGGAAGAGCCTGTCAGTCAAAGTTTTATGCATGGAGCATGGCCATGATCCTCAGCTGACTTTTTTTTGGTGGGGGGGGGGGGCGCGCCCCTGGCGGGGGGCCAGGATAATGCAGAACATTTTTGCACGTGCACACACTAAAAAGAAGCAAAAAACAATGAGAGTCCTGTGGCACCTTATAGACTAACAGATTTTCTTCAGCATAAACTTTCGTGGATTATAACCCACTTCGTCAGATGCATGAAGTGGAAATCACAGAGGAGAAGTATATATACACATGCCAGGATGGAAGAGGGCAAGTGTTAGCAAACTGACTGAACTGACTTTGCCTCCACTTGCCCTCCTTCATCCTGGCATGTGTATATATACTTCTCCTCTGTGATTTCCACTTCATGCATCTGACAAAGTGGGTTATAGTCCACGAAAGCTTATGCCGAAGAAAATCGGTTATTCTATAAGGTGCCACAGGACTCTTGTTGTTATTTGCTGTACTGCAGACTAACACGGCTACCCCTCTGGAAATTTCTACTAAAAAGAAGTTTTGTCAAATCTGGAAATTTTTTTGCAGGAAAATTTCATCTCTGGACCACCCCCCCACCAAAAAAACAAATTCTGGCAGGAAATTTTGGCTTCAAATCATGTTTCATTTTGGATTTTGGAAATGGAAACATTAGGGTCTTTTGTTTTCAGTTTTGGGATTTCCAGGGTGGGTTATTTTAACCATTTCCCCCTTTTTAATCTCTTCTTTTTTCACTAGAAAAAGGGAATAAACCTTTTTAAAAGCACGAGAAAGTGAGAAAACACTACTTTGCACACTTTTTTCACTGTTTTCCAAGTAGAAAAAGCTTCCTCCACTATCTTACACCCCCTCCTCTTTTTTGGGGTGTGTGACAGGGTGCATGCTCCCCGCTGGATGGGTGTCTCCTGGTGATGGTATACGGAATTAGGCTCAAGTGGTCCACACATCCAGCCCATGCTCCCTCACTCTGTCTAGCTACTCAGCTCTTCTGTTGATCACCACTGGCTACTCAGCCCTCTGGCCGAGCACCTTGTCTATGCAACCCACCTTCTGGGGAAAGCCCCACTCACTCATGTGTCCTGGACACTCTTCAGCAAGTCTAATGCCACTCCTGGCACACTGGGGGAGTGGGGAGGGATCCAGGCCCACCCACTTCTCCAGGCCCCGGCCCAGACATACTATGTGCTGTGCAGCGACTTCTGCACTGACGCTGCCTCCCACCAGTCACTCTCCACCAGTCTATTCATTGGGCCACTTTCCCTGCAATCCTCAATCTCATTCAGACCCAGTGGTGTAGTGAAGGTGGCCGGTGCCCAGGGGCTAAACCCACATTTGGGCTCCCCCTGGGTGCCCCATGTCACCCCAAAACTTACAGGACCCCCTGTGCGGGGCAAGAGGGAGTCTCAGCCCCTCTCCCTAGATGCCCCTGAGGCAGACCAGCCAGCCAGGGGCAGGGAAGCCCAGAATGCTGTGCCAAGACCGCAGCAGAGGCTGGGAGGGCAGCCTCTGGCCCCGGTCCCATCATGCAGCGTTGAATGGCCCCCCCCTCCAACCCCAGGAGCTGAGGTCGCCTCCCGCCCTTCTGGCAGCACCCCAAAAGTGGGGAGCCCAGGCTGGCACTCCTCTAATCTGGCCCTTGCAGAGCTGGCCTGGCACCTCCCTGCAGCCTGATGCTTGGCAGCTTGGACCCCTGCCACCTCCCCTCACTATACCACTGTGTAGACCCTCACCTCAGGGCCATGCTTCTGCAGTCTGCTCCCGGAACCTCTGCAGCTGTCTGTTCCACGCTGGCCCCTCCTCTCTGGACTGTCCTTCTGGAACCTCCTCTGCCATCTACTCCTTCTGGGCCCACTGGCTCCCAACAGCTGCCAGTGAGCTGTCGCCAGTGCTGATTGTCTCAGCCAGCTAGCTAGGAGGAGAATCTTCCTTCCTGAGCTCCCAAGGCCAACTGACTGCCCTGACTTCACAGTTCACTTTTATACAGGTCTCCTGGCCTCTGGTTGGCCCCCAGCTGCTCCTAACCTATTACCTGCTTCTTTCCGGCTCTTCTTAACCCCTTCTGGTCCAGTGCAGGGCAACCACCCCATCACGGGGAGGGGGGCAGGGCAGTTGGTGGACTGAAAGGAAATTACATCAAGTAACAATATCTACTTAGTTTAACAAAGAAACTGTTAAAGGGTAACTTGACTGTAGCATTTTTCTAAAAACTCTGCTCTTTTGGGGGATGTTCTCTGGCCTGTGTTATACAGGGGTCATACTGGATGATCTGAATGGTTCTTTCTGGCCTTGGAATCTCTGAATGACATTCTAAGTTAAAACAAAGGAAAATCCCATTTAAAGGTGACATTTTGAACCAAAACAAAACAATTTTTGTTTTATTTCAGTTCAAAACCGTTTTTTATTTCGTTTCATTTCATTTCAAAGTTCCAGCAGAAAATTAAAAAAAAAAAACATCCAAAAACATTTCTAACAGGAGTTTTTAGCTGTGAGAAATAGTTTGCTTTTTCTGACCTGCTCAAAGCTCATAGATTCATAGGGTGCGTCTACACTAGTAAATTAAGTCGACTTAAGCATGCTTAAGTCAACTTAACTTACTCTGCGTCCACACTGGCATTTCCTTAAATCGACTTAAGCTGCTGCTTAAGTCGACTTAAGGAAATTCAAAGTCGACTTTATAACACCTCGAATAAAGTTGACTTTGAAGCTTAAGTCGACTTTTTAAGTCGACTTAAGCAATGTGGACGCCTAAGTCGACTTAGTCAACAGGGCATGGGTCCCTTCTCGCTGGGACCACTCAGGTCCTGGCAAGAAGGGACCGCAGGGCTCCCTTCTGTCCCAGGGAGAAGGAAGCCCCACGCTCCCTCCTAGCTGGGACCCTGCGGTTCCCAACCAGGAGGGAGAACAGGAGACCTGCGCTCCAGCTGCCGGCTGCTTGGCAGCTGGAGTGTGGGTCTCGGGGAGAAGGAAGCCCCACACTCCCTCCTAGCCGGGACCCTGCAGTCCCCACCAGGAGAGAGAGCGGGAGATCCCCGTTCCAGCTGCCGGCTGCTCAGCAGCTGTAGCGTGGGTCTCCCGCGCTCCCTCCTGGCTGTGACCGCTTGGTCCGGCTCCCTCCTAGCCGGGACCATGCTCCAGCTCCTGGGAAGCCTCCAGAGGCTTCCCAGGAGCTGGAGCGCAGCTGTGCCAGCAATTGCCGGCGCTCTGGCTGTTTGGGGAGGCCCGGGGGCTTCCCTAAACAGCTGGAACGCTGGCAGCTGTTTAGGGAGGCCCCTTGGAAGACTGGGCAGAGCCTCAGGCAAGTTGATGGAGAGACATCCCTTTACTCCATCTGAGGATCTGGGACATTCCATTGTAGGGTCTTGGCTTCATGTATGACTGATTCTTTTACTTTTATCAGTATGGGCTGGGGCCTTCAGTTGTTCTTAATGGACTGGCACTCACAACACAAGAATTAATGCTTAGTAAGATTGCGGATGACACCAAGTTGGGGGGAATGGTAGATACTCTGGAGGGCAGGGACAGGATCCAGGGAGACCTGGACAAATTGGAACACTGGGCCAAAAGAAACCTCATGAGGTTCAGCAAAGACAAGTGCAAAGTCCTGCACTTAGGACGGAAAAATCCCATGCACTGCTACAGGCTGGGGACCGATCGGCTAAGTAGCAGCGCTGTAGAAAAGGACATGGGGGTTATGGTGGACGGGAAGATGAATATGGGCCAACAGTGTGCCCTTGTTGCAAAAAAGGCCAATGGCATATTAGGCTGCATCTGTAGGAGTATTGCCAGCAGATCGAGGGATGTGATAATTCCCCTCTATTCGACACTAGTCAGGCCGCATCTGGAGTACTGTGTCCAGTTTTGGGCTCCCCACTACAGAAAGGATGTGGACAAATTAGAAAGAGTCCAGCGGAGGGCAACAAAAATGATTAGGGGGCTGGGGCAGATGACTTATGAGGAGAGACTAAAGGAACTAGGCTTATTTAGTTTACAGAAGAGAAGACTGAGGGGAGATTTGATAGCAACCTTCAACTACTTGAAGGGTTCTCCAAAGAGGAGGGAGGTAGGCTGTTTTCGAGGGTAACAGAGGACAAAACAAGGAGCAATGGTTTCAAATTACAGCTGGGGAGGTCAAGGTTGGATATTAGGAAAAACTTTCTCACTAGGAGGGTGGTGAAGCATTGAATGGGCTATCTAGTAAGGTGGTAGAATCTCCATCTTTGGAGATTTTTAAGGCCCGGTTAGACAAAACCCTGGCTGGGGTGATTTAGGGGGAGTGGTCCTGCTTTTTAGCAGGAGGTTGGACTAGATGACCTCGTGAGGTGCCTTCCAACCCTATTATTCTTTGATTCTAATTACCACCATAAATGAATGCTAATTTAGGGCCATGATCCTGTGAGGTGCTGAGTACATGTTTTGAAGTCCTGAGCTCCCTCAATTCATATCAGTTTCACTAGGAGTTGAGGGTACTCAGCACCCTACAAGACTGGGCTCTTAAGTGGTTATGGCATCCACAGAAAGCAGACAGGTCCATGGCAGTTGAGTTATTCTTTCGCCCTTGGAGGTGGTTCCCCCTCGTCAGGGTTGATATATATGAGGCAGCATGCAGAAGCCTGCATGGTTGTTGCTGTTGATGCCCCCATTGAATGGTCAAAAAATACAGCAGTCTACAGGGCTGCTAGCTGAGCCCCTTTCAATACCAGGCAACGTCACTGATATTTTAGACGCCTTTTCAGCAGGTGTTGTCTGGGGTTTCTCTGGTGTCTCTGTGACCCACTAAACACTGCTTACATGGTGGCTGGGCCCCTTCTGTAGCAGGGTTGCCATCCTGTCCATGTGGCCCAGCGACCAACAAGGGGTGACAGAGCACCACACTGAACAGGCCTGGGTCCCCCTACTGGCATTCTTGCTTGTGTCATATACCTACATCCAACCTTGCTCTTCTTCTTTTTCCCTGGAGCTCAGCTGACTCCTTTTTCATATGGTCTTTCCCATTCAGCTGGAAGGAATGATCCATGTTTGTATCTCCACAGGGCCCTTTAGGGGCTTCAACTCTGTCTAATAGCCCAGCAGGTGAAACATTTTGTTAAAAAAAAGAGAGATGAGTTTTTAAACATTGTAATCATTAGCAGATCTCAAAGCCTCTTTTTAATGGAACGATTATTATTATTCTCATATTCCCAGTGTGGAAAGAGAGGCATAGAGATGGGAAGTGACTTGCCCAAGTTTAGGATTGCTCTTCCTTATTGCTGAAAACTGAATACCCCTGCCCCACCTCTTCCCCTGAGACTCCCCCACCACTCACTCGTCTTCCCCACCCTGTGTGGCTCACTCTTCACCTGCCCCCATTTCTTGTTTCCCCCTCCCCCAAGACTCACTTGTCACCTGCAGATCCGGGCTGGGAGGAGCTGACGCAGAGCCCCCCTGCCTGGCCAGTCAGGGCACAGTGGGTTGTGTGTGAAGAGGAAGGAATCAGTCTGTCACCAGAGCAAGGGGGTGGGGACAGGAAATCAGGGCACAGCTCCTCCATTCTCCATCAGTAGCTGCTGCTCATCCCTCCCCCTGCAGTGGCAGAGACCAGTTACAGAGGCTAACCAGACTTTTAGTATCTGGCAGGACACTATCAGGTTCTTTTTTTGACTGGCCTTTCTGGTTAAACACTGGACACCTGGCAATTCTACCAACGTTACCTGGCAGACCTGCAGTGGAGCCAAGAATGTAGTTCTGAGTGTCACTGATGAGAGCCCTAGCCAGTAGGCCACACTATTCTGGTAGCAGTATCAAAGTCCCATCTGGGAGCAGGGCGCTATTCTGCTGGGTGCTGCACATATTCATGGGGAGAGATGTCCCTGCCCCAACCATCTTACAGTCTACCTGGAGAAGACAGGCAAAGGTTGGGAGGGCCACACAGCAGGCTAGTGGCAGGGCAGAAGGTTGAATGCAATTCTCCTCTATCGCCCGCTGTCTTGTTCAGATGCTCTGTGGTTTGCAGCCTGCAGAGATTAGAAGAGAGTTCTGAAGGTGTGCAGGGGACAGTTGTCAATGAATTCATACTGTTCAGCAGCAGGTGAAATTCATCCCTGCACAAAGTCAGCCCAAAGCACATTTTACGGACTTTGCTGGTTTAGCTAATGCATAGCTTTAAGAGGGACAAGAGCTGCACGGTCTTTTCTCAGCCCCGGTGAACAGAGGGTGAGTTTTACCCATAGTGGGAGGCTAGGGGAGAATAATAAACACAATGACTGTGCCATTATATATTTGCCCCCCTGTTTAACTTTATTTATTTATTTAGTGTAATTCAGGAGTCCTGCAGGAAAAATAACAATTCTTGCTAGCAGCGGGAAAAAGAACAGCATTACTAATAATTAATGCCAAGAAAATGGCGAGATGGGGAAACACATCTGCTGAGAATACTTTCTAATAGATTTTTGTCTATTGAGGCTTACAAGCCCATTTCTACCCATTAGAATTCTGGTGGTGAAAGCAGTCCCAGGAGAGACAGCTTTACAGCTGTTATAACAACCCACAATACTGATATCTTGAAAGAAATGTAAAGCCTGGCTTTAAAATTCCAATAATGGGATGGGGAGAAAAATTGCTTCTTTTATTAATTAAATACCACCCCCGCCCCCCACACCCACACCTTCTATTATATAGAGAACATTGTCTTTTAAAGTCTTTGAGAAGGTACATGTCTGGCTGATTGTGAAGTAGTTATTTGTAAAGTAGCCTCAGGTACCATGACAAGGACTCTGGCCACCAGCACTCTGTAGTCATGAGAGACATTACTTAGCTGCCCAGTGGGATGATCCATCAAATAAGGTTGTGAATTGGGGACAGGAGGGGTGTACAAAAAGAAGGTTTTTTGGTACAGACTGTGGTGTTTTTTGGGAGTGGTGGCCTTTGGTTATGGATCATGCAGTCCTCAGAATAACCAAGCAACAGGAATTGCATTTAGCACTGGAGGATTTTATTAAAATCCTCACATGCTGTATATTTTTTTTTTTTGTGTTCCAGGGAAGCACAGTCTAGTGCTTACAGCAGGCAAACAGGAACTAGGCTTGAGTCTGGAAAGTGCTCTGCTGATTACAACAGAAGGTGGTAGGAGTCCCCAAACAGCCTACAATCTCACTGGACAAGACCGAGGAAAGGAAGGAGAAAAAAAGCATTTTTAAGTCCATTTTTCAGAGAAGCAACAAACAGAGATTCAGTGTCTGGCGCAACGTCCCTCAGGGAATATGTAGCAGAGTTAGGAATTTAACCCATCTCTCCATAAACCCATGCTAAAACCTTAACCATAGAACCACTTTAGTGAATGTGATTATGTCTCCCTCTAGCGGCTACCCCTAGGATATCTAGCAAGCAGCAACTTACCCTCCAAAAAAAGAATTCTCTTTTAGCTCAAGGAATAGAGACCTGGGGGGTTGGTCCCTCTTTGGTATGAGCTGAGGTGTGTGGCAGTCTTGCAGTTGGAGCTTACCCAAAAAATCCTCAGATCTAAGACAGTGTAGCCTAGTAGTCAGAGTCAAAATGGCTGCCCTGGGGAGGGCTGTGTGGTCCAATGAACAGAGTCAGGGGGCCATCACCAGCAGGGTGACACCTGGGATAGGGGACCAGGGTCCTCCCTACTGCACCAGGTGCTAGCCCAGGGCTCTGGCAGTGACAAGGTTGCTTGCCACTAATTCAGTGGGGAATTTGACAGCAATGTGCTGACTCTTCCCAGGGGTTAAGGCTGTTCTCCCCACTCCCTCCCAGGCTACTTCTTAACCTGTCTCCTGACACAGAGGTCTGCAGGTCACTGTAAACTCCAAGCTCCTCAGCAGTAGTCCCCTGAGACTCTAACTCTAGCTGGAGGTCCATATAAAGTGGGGTTCTCTGGGTCTCTGGCTACCTCGGGTGAAGGCTTTAGGGGTTCCTGGGTCAAAGCCTTCAGTATGAGTCCTTCCTCCTAAGCTGTCAGCCTAGAATGAGCTGGACTGCTCCCTTTTATACTGAAGCAGCATTTGGAGCATGCCCAGCAATGTCCAGGGGACGGGACATAGAGTTTGGTTAACCTTTTCTTGGCTAGTATGGGATTCATCCACCCTGTCACAGTGTCCCAGTAATGGCCCAAGGTGCTGGACAGACATCAAACAGAAAGAAGTCCCCTGCTCTCTAAAGAGGAGTAGCTGTGTTAGTCTGTATACAGCTAAAACAGCAAGAGTCCTGTGACACCTTAAAGACTAACACATTTTTTGGGCATAAGGTTTCATGGGCTCCAACCCACTTTGTTAGATGCAACATCATTGTGTTGCATCCGACAAAGTGGGATGGAGTCCATGAAAGCTTATGCCCGAAGAAATCTGTTAGTCTTTAAGGTGCCACAGGACTCTCATTTTTTCTCTCAAAGAGCTTCCAATCTATTGTCTGTTCCTGCCAGTCTGACCTCGCCCAGTCCAGGCAAATGATGAAGCAGGATTTTTGTGATTGGCTAATGAGGGTGATAAGGATCAATACAAATGCCAATGTGCTTTTGCTGATGGCTATACTCTTGTCCTCAACAGGGCAGCGTGGAGCCCTGATGCACCAGGACTGCATACACCGTGAGTGGAATCAGACATGAACAGAGGGAATTCTGTGTGAAATGAGGAGAAGGCACAAATTGCAGAGGTATTTGGACAAACAGCTAGTTAAAGAGCTGCCGGCATGTAGTAGAAGATGAGAGAGAAAAACATTTTGTTTAGCCAAAGAATTAGAAACGACTCAGACAAAGTAAATCACCCCCTTTCTGGGTTTCTTTGGTCAGGGATGTCTGAATGAAGAGAGTAACTGTACTGCTTTTCCTTTACAATTAAATTCATTGCTTGGCAAAACTGACATGAAATTACAATAGACTTCATTGTGGTACTTCAGCTCCTTCATCTGGTTTGTGCTGGCCTCCGGTGGTTGAATTTGAGAGACAAGTATCCCAGGGAACTAATAAACGAATATAGCCATTGCTTTGTTACAGAACGCAGCTTGCCACCTGGAATTGTACGAACCATCTGCAAATTTAAAAAAATTCCCACAGAGGTTATCCAGCGGATAACCCCCCAGACTGATCTCAGATTATCTATGAATCAGGTTTCCTTACATGGCTTGCGCAAAGAGCATCAGATAGCAACTAAGGCAAGACAAGGAGTTCAGTTTCTATGGCCTATTCAATCCTTGGCCTCTGCTGAGAAACTCCAATTATAGTCCCATCCCTATCAGAGTCAGTGGGAATTTCACCTGTGACTGCAGGGACAGCAAGCTCCGGCACATGGCACTGTGCTTTGTGTGCTGGAGGTATCTATATAAACCACCATTAGAGTTAATGGATACGGAGACTTATCAGGTGACAGAATTATTTTATTTACCTTTGTGCCTGGAGTCGGTAAACAGTTACAACACCTGATGGAAACTCGGGCAGCCATACTGCCATCGGATGGTCACAAACTTTGATTGGTCCCCATTAGAGCCATTCAAATAACTGATTTTTCAGTTTACAGGCTGGTCTAAAAAATAGGGGAGCAAATACTTGACCTGACTAAAAGAAAATGTTTCACTTCCAAGATTCTCTGAACATTTTAAAAGGTAAATTGATTAAATTGAAGTCAATTTCTAAATGCAAAGTTGTTTTGCATCAGAAAATCAAAACACATGGAAAGGAAACATTTTAATTTTGGGAGAATTTTCCCATTTTCCCCCACCTCCAAGCAAAACAAATTGTTGAATTCAGCACAAATTCACAGAATATTTTGGTCAACCCAAATCATCATTTTTGGATGAAATAAGTTTTGCAAAGTAATTTCACCTAACTCTGCTCCTAACCCAAGACCTTGAAAATTTCAGTCTGTTGCTTAAAAAGATTCAGTTTTTCTAGACGATTTCTTTGATAATTCAGACGACTGAGAAAAAGAAAATTGTTCTACCTTTGATCTTATGGCACCTCTTACTACTAAATGCTCCCATAGAAAGCAGATCAGATGGAGAGAAGTCCCCAGTCTCATCATAACAATAATGAACACTCAGAAAAGTCTGAGTCAATTCAGGTTTATGGAAACCAGCATTTCCACTTAAGGATGTGCAGAGATTTAACACAGGGTATTTCTACATTGGTTCCGCTGTGTTGACTCCATAGATTAACACAGCAGGATCAATTGAGTGGGCAGTGGAGGTCTGAATGATTGATTCCGGAAGTGCTCTCTGGCTGACACAGTAAATCCACACCCCCAGAAAGAATAACACTGTGTCAACTGGTGGGTGTTTCCTGTCAACAGCACAGTGAAGACGCCACAGTAAGTGAAAAACGGTAAATTGATGGGAGATACGTAAGCGTCAGTATGTAACTTGCGTATCTCCCGTTCACACTGCTGGCAGTGTACACCAGGCTACAGACATTCTGATGTTCACTTTAAACTTCCGTTTTGGAATCTGACCTGGAAAAAAGAACCTAGTGGGAATTTCAGGACCACATAGCAAGGCCCAGATTAAGGTTCCTGGGTGCCCAGGGCTGCCCAGTCTTTGGGCCCCCACCCACTGTGGCAGCACTAAGTCTTGAGCGCAAGAAGGGGCAGCAGACCGGCGCTGGGGGTTGGGTTGGCAGGCCCTGGGGCAGGCCAGCATTATGTGCTGGAGCCGGGGGGTTGGCCCAGTGGGGCCTGCAGACTGACCACCCATGGGAGTTGGCCCAGCTGGTGCTGGGGGTGTGGGTCTGCAGACTGGTCAGCCTTGGGGTCGGGGTGGGTCAGTGACTGGATAATTGCAGGGCCAAGGTGGGCTGACGCTTGATGTTAGGGGGGAGGGAGGCGGCCAGTGCTGAGGGGAGGAACAGGGCCTGCAGATCAGCCAGCCGCGGGGGTAGAAAACCTGGCAGACCAGCCCGCCCCATATTGATGCAATGTTCAGGCAGTGTGTGCCTGATATATTTTTACAGGGCTCGATTTGTCAGGGCACCTTGAGTGCGAGGCTGCAGCTCATAAAGCCTTTTTGTTAATCTGGCCCTGCACATGGCTGTATCTGAGTCCCGTTTCCCCTTGTGAAATTCAGAAGGGTTCAGGCTCAAAGTTATTATTTTTAGTAGAGTCGTGCCTCGAAGATCCTGACCCCGCTGTGCTAGGTGCTGTACAAACATAGCGAGAGACATCCCTGCCCTGAAGAGCTCACAGTTTAATTAGATGAGGCAGACAAAAAGTGGAGAATAGCAAGTATAATCCCATTTTACAGATGGAGAGCTGAGCTGCAGAGAGATAAATGATTTGTCTAAGGTCATACAGGGATTCTGGGGCACAGCTCTGTTTGCTTCCGTTACTATTTCACGCCCCCAATTATACTGAGCTTCCCTCTAATATCTATTATTCATATGACTCCCTTCACCTGCCCCTGAAATACAGCCACCTCTCACGTGACTCAGCTGCAGCCAGATCACTTTGAAAAACTTTGGACCCTCAGTGTGCAGATTTGCATTGATGCAGGTGGTGCACCTGCCTTCAGGGGAAAATCCATCTCCTTGAAAAAGACCTACCCCCAGGTGGAAGATTATATATTTGAGGTCACTGATAAATCCCAGGAAGGAGAAATGGTACTTATACTGCTGCCAATCAAACCTCTGCCTCTGACGCTACCACATTAGCTAAAGAAAGCCTCATCATACTCCTTTCAGATGCACAGATTGCTTTGTGCCGAGGTGAGAGTGAAGTGATTCAAAACAAATTCTAGGATATTCCAGGTATTAGAGTCCTTCATGAAGGTGATTGGTTATATGACACATGTTGCTTCTCCTTTTCAATCCACCTTTTAGTTTTAATTTACAGCTGTGCTAAGAAACATGGACTGGTCTGAGTCTTAGTTTAAAAGAAAATAAACCAAAATCACAAGGAGAGATCTCAAGATTGTATATAGTGGATTTTTCTTCTACATCCAAGAATCTTTCGGTGCATCTACACTTACAAGTTAGGTCAATTTATGGAGGCTTAAGTCGACCTAAACTACTCAGTGTCCACACTGGGCTTTCCTTAAGTCGACTTAAGGAAAAGTTAAGTCAACTTAACACCTCGTTTTAGGTCGACTTAAGCCAGTGTGGAAGGGGATTAGTGCCTAATTCGACCTTATTAAGTCGACTTAATAAGGTTGAAAAGGGGCTATGTCTACACTAGAAAAGTTAAGTCGACCTTTGTTAAGTCAACTTAATAAGGTTGACTTTAAGTCGACTTAATAAAGTCGACTTAATAAAGTTGACTTAACTTTTCTAGTGTAGACATAGCCTTTGTGTGTGGGGGTATGTATCTAATAACTCCTCTGGGTGGCTCATCTTCTCCAGGGATTGAACCCTGGATCACCTCAACTAAAAATACAGTCCTCTGCCGAGTGATACAAAAGACCAGACTCGGTAGCTCAGAGGCCATAAACCTTTATATGTGGTATAAATACTAGAGGGCAACAAAGAGTCACAGTAAATTAGCATGGGTTACATATAGTAATAGCAATGGATGAAGGAGAAAAGGGCATGAGGGGATACTTGTGTGGGATGTTATAGGGAAGATACATATATGAATGGATTTCCATCAGCGATATAGGAATCAAGGGCATGTATCTGTGTGCTTAAAGGATATCGAGCTGCTGTAGGTACTTGTAGGAATGTACGTAGGAAGGTACATAGTAATATAGACCATCAAAATAGCATCTGAGTGCAACCTTTAAGGTACTCAGCTCCCAGCAAAACTGTGAGGCAGGGCAATGCTATTATCCCCATTGTACTGATGGCACAGAGAGGCTAGGTGACTTGCCCAAGGTCACACAGGAAGTCTCTTGCAGAGCAGGGAACAGAACTTTGGTTCCTATGTCCTAGGCTAACACCGTAATCACTAGATCATGCTTTCGCCAATGGCATGGGGCGACATACGTTAGGGGATAGTACAGAGGAAGTGTATGCTAATGATGCATTTCTCATATATGGCCACCAGGGCCTTTTCTTGCGGCTGCAGACTCCTGGTCAGTGATGGGAGGGGGAAAAGTAATGGCTCCTTATCTGTGGCCACCAGCGGGGATTGGGACCTGTCCCCTTTCGAGCTACAAAGACCGGAGGAACAAGTAGCTTTGGCCCCCAGCTGCAGGTTCATTGTACCCCGCTATAACCATTGGCCCATGGCTGCCTCCCCCACCCAACTTAATTTGTCCCCCAACTTGCTGAGGCTGAGTAAGTTTGCTGTGAAAAATTATATTTGAATGTTTGTTTATATCACTTTTCACTGTCTCCCAACTAGTTAGCAGACTTACTAGCCAGCATGTCTTAAAAGAAAAGAAAAGAACAACCAAAAAGCCAAAAAAGAAAAAAGGGGGGAAAAAAAAAGAAGAAGAAGAAACCAAACCAAGAATGTCAAAAGACAAGAATATGCAAAACACCTTATTTGTATTTCTATTCTGTTTAGATCCAGGAAAAAAATAGACAACTATACATTATTTCAATTATTGAGTCTGCAACCAAAACCCTACAAAAATAAATTACAGTGTTGTGGACCAGTATACATGCATATTTATTTGATTTTCCTAAAGCTGCAGTAATTAAGTATTTTAGGAAAAATTGTCAGAGTAGCCACCAGCAAGAGTTGGTGGCCACAGTCTAAGGCCACCGGAAATTTTCTTGTGAGAACCTCTGTGCTAGTGGAGATGGGTTCCTGGGATAGTTGTGTGCAAGTGTGGTCCAGACTCACGAGAAACATTATTTTTTTCACACTGCAACAACAACAATAAATAATAATCAGTAAATAAAAATATTTAGTGGTCTGTTCTAAAGTGCCTGGCAATCCAGATTTACCCATGGTTTCCTGTTGACTGCCTTTGGGCCACACAGGCATTAGCAAGAAACCCAGGAACCTCAGCACCAAGCCCAATGATCGACTTCCTGAGCTAAAGGAGAATGCCTTGAATTGAGTGAGGAGCTGGCTGTTGTAGTTCCAAAGGGAAGCCATTGGAGGGAGACATATTCACATTCAGTATACTGTGTGTCACTTCATAGCAATGAGTCTGTAATATCCGCCAGGCACTCTGAAAAACAAATGCATTAATATTAGCCTTCTGTGAAAGCCAGTCATTGACCTGGCTGACCCACAAGCAGGCCCAAGTGCCCTCACGTCAACTCACTGCTATTCTTTGTCTGCAAAAAGATAGAAGGATGCTTCCTTGGAAATGGAAGTGGTTCTTAAGTGCCTTTACATTTTTAAAAGCTCTTTGATGTTTCTGGGAAGCAAGCCGAGCTTGTCATGTCTTCCTGCCTCAAAAACAACCTCTCTTCCATACCATCTTTAGCACCCCATTATTGACTGATACTTCCTTGAATCAGAGAGTCCCAAGTGAAGTGAGGTCCCCTTCTCAATTGCCACCCTCCACCCATCCTGCCGTGGCATCTGTCTTCCTTTGCTCTCTATCCTTTCAATATGGAAAGGATTGTTTGTCAGGTTCCCTTTGATCTCTTTGGTGTCCGTTTTCCTTCTTTCTGGCTTGTTTGCCAACTGAATACCTATTTTTTTCCCCCTGAAGGGGCTAAAGATCTCTCTTGGTGGGGTGTCTTAGAAATGGAGTATGTTTGAAGGATGCCTCACTACTTGTGTAAAATACAGTCCTTTCTTACCCCCCAATAATGGCTAGGTTTCTTTACTTCAGATTGTATTTAAAAAAAAAAAGAAGAAGAAGAAGAAGATCATCACCACCACAAAATAGCTCTCTGATATTTATCAGTAGGTGAAAAATCGATCACCCAATGAGGGGACCTGCAGAAAAAGCAACAACAAAAACTCCACAGCTATTCAGTGGATTTCTTTCTTCCTTGCCCACCTATAGCTGTTTTTAAGACGGAAGCACCCCTTTATTTTCCCCTTTCATTAGGAATGAAAATGAGTACAAACTTCAAGTGAAGCAACTGAGACTCAAACACAAAAGTGGACGATTCCGATAAGAACTGCTCTCAACTGGCTCATTCGTCCCTAAAAGAAGCGTAAGAGCACTGAATCAAGGGGAAATTGCTTTAATCTCGCTATGTATTAATAATATTCTATTTCATTTGCTATGAGATAGTTGCATACGGAGATTCCCTCCCCCCTTCCCCATTCATAATGCATCCCCAGCCAATTAACTTTTGCTGCTGCAGCAGTAATAAACTATTATATTATTGATGTCAAAAAGTATGTATGGTATCCTCCATCTTTTTGACAGTGCTGTGAAAAGTCAAGCTTATTATTACAGCAGCGGACGGCATTCTCTCAATTTGCTCTCATGGCACGAGCTGGGAGCTAACACCCACGGGAATCGCATGTATAAATATCTCCCCCATTCATTAACTAGCACCAACACCCCAGCACTGCTTTTCTGAAAATACACTAAAATTATTCAAGCCTGTTGGAGCCTTTGATATTAATGGAGTCAATGAAGGCAGTGGAATTACTCTGAATTTACAATGGTGTCATTGAATCTGATCCTATTGCCACATGACTTAGTCACTAAAGACCAGATTTCCAAAGGTATTTAGGAACCTGACTTCCAGGGGAGTTAGGCATCTAAATGCTTTTGAGCTTCTGAGCCAGGGTGTCTAAAGATGCAGACAAGCACCTTGTGGAATTTTCAAAAGTGATGAAATGGGTTAGGGAACTCTTGATTGTTAAGTGCCTAAATACCTTTGGAAATCAAACCCCAAGAAACAGATTGGGTGTGCCTTCTCATTGAGTTGTAACTTACTACACTATTACCCCTGCTGCTTTCCATGGAAATACAAACAGTGCCGGTGGCTCATTTACACGAAGGCTTCCTCCCACGGCTCTATTAGCACAAAGGGAGTGCACAAAGGTGGTCTATCCTCCGGTAAGGTCCCTCTTTGCTGCCATGATTACAAGTGGTTGATTTGGACGCTCTGTACTTACTCAGGATCTAGCCCTTCACATGTGTGACTTTTACAACTGAGGGTAGGGGATGGAACTGGCTCCTGGTAGCTCGATTCTCACTTCACACAGAGTTTTATTTAAAAGATGAACTGCCCATGTAAACAAAGTGAAAGTGCTAAGGACAACTCTGGGCTTTTCACCATGGTAACCACACGGTAGGTAGTCAAGTAACCATAGTAACGGCTACACCACCCGGCATACAAACTGCTATCTCTCAAATACCGTGTAAGCTGTTAAACATACAGCCGGGCATCCTGGGGATTCATAGTGTGGGAGAGGCTGTTGACATTCCCCATCCTCAATGTGGGTTTAATTTTCTACAAAGTTGTATTTCTTTCTGTTCCTCTGGGGGCACTGGGGATGCTGACTAAAAAACCCTGGCTGTGTGGCATGGACGTACAAGGCCCAGCTCAACCGTCTTGACTTGGGTCCTCCCTATTGGTGGGGTCTAGATAAGAATATGGCATCTGGTCTTGAGGTCCACTCTTTGTGGCAAATGTCTGAAACAAGTGCTAGGCTCTTTGCATTCTGTGGAGGGGCAGATTCCCAGTTCCTCCATTCCTGTGCCTATGGCAAGAAATGAGTCGGGGGCGACTGCCAGCCATCTTTGGGTTCCCTGTATCATGGGGTTCTTTGGGGAGTTTCCCAGGCTTTGATGGAAGTTACAGCAAGTTCAGCGTTAGATTGATTTGCATTCTGCTCCTGGTGGCCCACTAGAGACTAGCCAGAACTCAGGGGACCAAGTCCCCTCCCTCCCACAGGGCAGTAAGGAAAAAGAGGCTGGGTTCCAGTCCCAGCTCTTCGACTTGCTGGGTCACTTGATCTCTCTTCAGTTTTCTCATCTGTAAAATGGGGGCAATCATGCTGCCCTCCTCTGCCAGGCACTTTGCAATGTCCCGTGGAAAACTGTTAGAGGAAGGTGAGGTGTTATCAAGACAATGGGCTCAGCCCCTAAGTGACCTCTTCAGTTTAATCTCTGATGGGCTTGACATGAGAGGGCTGGGCAGGAGTCCAATGACTCCCCACTCTTACTAAACAGAAAGATCTGAACAATTGTGGAGTGGGGAAAACTGAAATTAGAACAGGTTGGTGGATGACAGCCAGGTCTGCAACGCTGAATCAAACGGGGTCCTCCTTTGAGCACTGCTTCCTCATTACCAGCAGCCTTCTATCTCCCTAGCTGCTATCTGGCCACCAATCAGCCCCAGCAGGGAGGCAGCTCTTCTCGGTGTTAACCCTTTAGTGGCAGGGCAGCATAGATTCTGAATGTGCCATGGCAACCTCATAGGATTTTTTTTTCTTTCCTCTGCACATCCCACCTTATCAAGGCCCTCCCACTGCAGTGGCCTTAGGCACTGTTGACACTTTGGTCTCTGCCCGTGGACACAATATTTTAGACTCCTGAGGACTGAGCTACATTAGTCTAATTCAAGTTATTGGGCTCAGTGCAGGGCCTAATTGAGTGAAATTCAGTGGCTTGGAGATCAGACAGGATGATCTAAAGGTCCCTGTTCTGGGATTAAACTCCATGCAACTCTGAAATGGGAAGGCAGCATGGAAAGTGATATGCAGCTTTTAGAAGTAGGGCTCTGCAATGAACTGGGCCAAAGAAAGAAAGGAGCACATATTCCTTTGCCTGCCCTTTGGCTTTTTCCTGTTCAAAGGGCATCTTCCATGGAAACTCTTTGCCACAAAGCCATTGTGCATCCAGATAAGATCACGCATGAAGTCAGTCCTTAACTTACCTTGTTCATAGGTCAACAGGTTCCAGCCCTTCAGAGAAAGCCCCTTCCGCCTGTTGCATCACAAGACACTTGCCAATCAAAAAGAAATCTGCTTGTCACACAGAGAACAAACAGAGCAGGGGTGAGCATCTGTGCCATATTGGAAATAAGGTGTTAATTTGTAACCGGGAGGGTAGTTAACTATTGGATCAGTATACCAAGGTTTGTGTTGGACTGTCATCACTGGCAATTGTTAAAACAAGATCGACTGTTTTCCTAAAAGATCAGCTCTAGTTCAAACAGGAATTCAGAGAAGTGCTACGGCCTGCATTATACAGGACTAGATGATCACAGTGGTTCCATTTGGTCTTATAACCATCTATGAAATTAGGCCTTTTGCGGGCAATGGGGAGATAAGCAATGCCTCTTTGGCATTGACAGACCAATGGGGGCTTACACTTTGAAGAGAGGAAAGCTGTAATTTCACATGATGGATGGCAACTACTTATTAGCCCATCTCTCCAGTCCTAATTTTTCTGTTTTATGTGCAGTCTTTGTGGAAATACATCCACTTTGCTGGGGTGAAGAGGGAAATTATGCTTCAAGATGATGGAAGGAAGATAATTGGGAAGAAAAAGGACATCAGAAAAGTAGTGAAATGCCATCAGTGGATGAAATTGGAAGGAGCAGAGGTGGGACGCAGGAATTTTTCATGCTTTGGCTGCCATTTCAACTTGAAAGTCGAAGTCTGACTTTGATTGTTGGTGGATCTCTATCAGTTCATAGAGAGAGAGGTATCCACATCACAAAACTCACAGTCACAGCTGGATCCCTGAAGAAAGGCCAAGAACTGACTGAGCACTTGAGTCTTGAATCCCCCTGTCACCTCTGGACGTGATTATAATACATCAGGATTGGGAGGAACAGTGTGGGTAAAGATTGCATTTGTCCACATGCTGAAGATGTCTTGGGAGGCAAAAATTGTTAGGGGTATGGAAAGGCTTCCATATGAGGAGAGGTCAGGACTTTTCAGATTGGAAAAGAGATGAATAAGGGGCAATATGATAGACGTCTATAAAATCATGAGTGGTGTGGTGAAAATGAATAAGAAAGTGTTACGTACTTCTCATAACAGAAGAACAAGGGGGGGGCATCAAATGAAATTAATAGGCAGCAAGTTTAAACCAAACAAAAGGAAGTATTTCTCCACCCAACACACAGTCAACCCGTGGAACTCCTTGCAGGAGGATACTGTGAAGGCTAAGACTATAACAAGGTTAAAAAAAGAGCTAGATAAGTCCATGGATGGTAAATCCAGCAATGGCTATTAGCCAGGACAAGCAGGGATTGCTGTTTGCCAGGAGAAGGGAACTGGTGACAGTATGGATTACTTGATGATGACCTGTTCAGTTCATTCCCTCTGAAGCACCTGGCATTAGCTACTGTTGGAAGACAAACTACTGAGCTAGATGGACCATTGATTGATCTGGCCCAGTATAGCCATTCTTATGAAAAGGATCCAGTCTACTGGGCTGTCAGGCCAGGATGTTTTTCTGAGTAGTATCCCCTTTGATTTGCACTGTTTTTCCATTCTTTGCCCCCTTTCCCCATAAGTAGATGATTCTTGTTCTTTTGCAATCCTACCCATTTTTATTTCTGTTTGAGGGCTGGCTATCTGCATTTCCTTTGAGTGGCTCCATAAAGGGTCAAGTGGACCAGCACTTTATGTTGGATGTCATCTACTGACCCCCTTGACATTTTTTCAGAGCAATGGACCTTGGTCAGGGTTTCTCTACCCAGTGTCCCTGTCTGGCACACCTCTGCTATACTTCTGACTTCACTCCTGTCCCTGTTGTTTTTAAGATCTCCCCTATAATTTCCAAGAAATTATGGACTATTCATCTTAACTCCAATACCTGGTAAGATACTGGAATAAATTATTAAACAATCAGGTTGTAAGCAGCTAAAGGAAAATAGGGTTATATAACATGTATTTGTCAAGATCAAATCATGCCAAACCAAAATAGTTTCCTTCTGTGACAGGGCTACTGACCCAGATGATGCGGGAAAGTAGTAGATGTGATATATCTTGATTTTAATGAGGCTTTTGATGCAGCCCCACCTGACAGTCTCATAAGCAAACTAGAGAAATGTGGTCTAAATTAAATTATTATACGATGGATCAAAAACTGGTTGAAAGGCTATTAAAAATAGACATCAATGGCTCTTTGTAAAACTAGGAGCGTGTATCCAGTGGGATCCGCAAGGATCAGTCTTGGGTGTGGTGGTACTATTCAATATTTTCATTAGTGATTTGGGTGATGGAGTGTAAAGAACGCTTATAAAATTTGTGGATGACACCAAGCTCAGAAGGGTTGTAAGTACTTTGGAGAGCAGGATTAGAATTCAAAAGGACCTTGACAAATTGGAGAACTGATCTGAAATCAACAAGATGAAATTTAATAGCAACAAGTACAAAATATTATATTGAGGAAGGAAAAATCAAAATGTACAGCTACAATATGGGGAATAACTTACTAGGTATTAGTACTGCTGAAAAGGATGTAGGGGGTACAGTGAATCACAAAATAAATTTAAGTTAACAATGCTTGCAGTTGCAAAAAAGTTTAATATCATTATGGGGTGTCATGTGAGACTTGGGAGGTAATTGCCCTGCTCTAATCAGAACTGGTTAGGCCTCAGTACTCTGTTCATTTTTGGGCCCAACACTTCAGGAAAGACATGGACAAATTGGGGAGAATTCAGAGGACAACAACCAAAATTATCAAAGGTTTAGAAAACTTGACCTTTGAGGAAAGGTTTAAAAAAAACCCAAAAAACAAAACTGGCACATTTAGAATAGGTCTACACTGCCTGCCCTTTTTGGAAGCAGTCCAATGGAGGAATGAAAGTTACCTAAAATAACTGGCATATTTGCTTTCATCTTCTCTATTCCCTGCACATCCACTATGCTGAGTCGAAGGGAGGGGACCTCCCTTCAACTCAGTGCTACCCAGTTGCCAGGTGGTATTCAGGGACTGAACTTCCTGATCAGCTGACTGGGTCTTCCATTAGCCATTTTCTTATCAAAGTCTCTTTTTTTTAGGGACCCACGAAGGAAATGATGGGTGGAATAGCCAAGCTTTTTATTATTTTGTCCACCAATTAGACCTAGTTTCTGACACACCAATTTTGGTTCACAGATTTCTGGTTTAACTTTTCTTGTTTACTGGCATAATCTTAACACTGTTCTCAAGTCCTACCAGGAACACTTCATTTGGCCTAATTCAGGCTGCCTCCTTTCCATAATTTCTTGGTATAGGTTCTTGTGGCATCTTATGAATTCACCTTCACTTGTTGCAGTTGAGCTCACACTTAGGGTAAATCAGAAGGCCCAGTTATCACAACTGTGAAAGGCTGTCATAAAGAGAACTGGTGACCTCTGTGATCCATGTGCATTGAAGGCAGGACAAGACGTAATGGGATTAATCTGCAGTAAGAGGTATTTAGGTTCGCTCTGGAATAGGTTTCCAAGGGAAGTTGTAGAATCCCTGTCACTGATGACTTTTAAGGCCCGGTTGGATAAAATGCTGTCAGGGATGATCTTAGTTTACTCGGCGTTGCCTCAGCATAGGGAGCTGGTCTAGGTGACCTCTCCAGATCTCTTCCAGCCCAATATTTCAATGATTATATACTCAGTTGACAGCAGTTTCTTTTCTGGCCCTTCTCCTCCTCTGAGTGTGTGGGTGTCTCTGTTGCTGTCAACTGCTGGACAAATAAACCAAAACTTTTCACCAGCCAGCTAAATTCTCCTTTGAAAATGGGGTACATGGCACCTTCTCCTCTCTTTTTTAAATATAAGTCAACATATTATAAGGATTTGCCGATAGCCTGTTAGTGCACTGAGTTGGGTTTATAGAATCATAGAATAATAGAGATGGAAGGGACCTCACAAGGTCATCTAGTCCAACCCCCTGCTAAAAAGCAGGACCACTCCCACTAAATCACCCCAGCCAGGGTTTTGTCTAACCAGGCCTTAAAAATCTCCAAAGATGGAGATTCTACCACCTCCCTAGGTAGCCCATTCCAATGCTTCACCACCCTCCTAGTGAGAAAGTTTTTCCTAATATCCAACCTTGACCTCCCCAGCTGTAATTTGAAACCATTGCTCCTTGTTCTGTCCTCTGTTACCATCGAGAACAGCCTACCTCCCTCTTCTTTGGAGCACCCCTTCAAGTAGTTGAAGGTTGCTATCAAATCTCCCCCCAGTCTTCTCTTCTGTAGACTAAATAAGACTAGTTCCTTCAGTCTCTCCTCATAAGTCATGTGCCCCAGCCCCCTAATCATTTTTGTTGCCCTTCGCTGGACTCTTTCTAATTTGTCCTCATCCTTTCTGTAGTGGGGAGCCCAAAACTGGACACAGTATTCCAGATGCGGCCTTACCAGTGTCGAATAGAGGGGAATTATCACATCCCTTGATCTGCTGGCAATACTCCTACTGATGCAGCCTAATATGCCATTGGCCTTTTTGGCAACAAGGGCACACTGTTGGCTCATATTCATCTTCCCGTCCACCATAACCCCCAGGTCCTTTTCTACAGTGCTGCTACTTAGCCGATCGGTCCCCAGCCTGTAGCAGCGCATGGGATTTTTCCATCCTAAGTGCAGGACTTTGCACTTGTCTTTGTTGAACCTCATGAGGTTTCTTTCAGCCCAGTGTTCCAATTTGTCCAAGTCTCCCTGGATCCTGTCTCCTAGGTGCTATAATAATAATAAATATGTAGATAGTCAGTAAGTTCCCGCAGAAAGTGTGTAAAAGAGTCTCATAACTGTAACAGCATTCTTGCTGTCATAGGCTATGTCTACACTTACTAAAGTTAGTTCGAATTAGTTAATTCAAAATAACTAATTCGAACTAATTTTAGTTAGTTCAAATTAACTTAATTCGATCTAGCAAAATTTAGTTCAAACTAAGCAAGTGCCATTCATGGCACTTGCTTAGTTCGAATTAGCGAATTGCATTGAGTTCAATGGGCCGGTTAGTTCGAACTAAGCAATTAGTTCGAACTAACATGGCCATATTGGTTAATTCGAACTAACTAGATCGAATTAACCCTTACTTCGAATAGCATATTCAAATGTATTAGTTCAAATTAAGGAAGCCCTTAATTCGAACTAATGAAAGCCTAGTGTAGCCATGGCTTAAGTTAGTTTGAATTAAGCTTCCTTAATTCAAACTAACTTGCCAGTGTAAACATAGCCATAGATTTTTAAGGCTAAAAGGGACCTGGATGATCATAAAGTACAATCGCCTGACAAGGTCATCTGTGGGGTTTGAAGCCAGAATCTGTAGATCTAAAACATGCATTGCAAGTACTTAAACTAAAGGTTTGACAGCAGTAGGGCCTTATCAAATTTGTGGCCATGAAAAACACATTGTGGGCTGTGAAATTTGGTCTTTTTTGAACTTTTATCCTATACAATACAGTAAAACTATACAAAAGTACACAGTATTCTCAAATCAGGGGTCCCAACCCAAAAGGGGGTCACAAGCATACTCTGGGGGGGGGGGGTACTTTTAGCCATACTTATATGCCACCTTCAGGGCTGAGTAACTGGAAAGCAGCAGCTGCTGGCCAGTCCAGCTCAGATGGCAGGGCCACCACCAGCAACAGTGCAGAATAAATGGTAGCATGGTATGAACATGGTTGCAAAATTTGCTATTTATGCTGTGACCATCCTATGAAAAATGTGTGATTTGTCCATGACTCAAGTAGCCCCCTAAGCAGTAGTTGAAATATATATGTCTACACACTCTTTAGCCACTAGAGGAGGACAAAGAGCCACATTGTTGGGAGGGCTCTATAGGCACAATATTCTTTGCTTTGTACATTCCAGGTATGTTCATACACTCCGTGGGAACAGAGTTGAGATACCAATGACACAGCACCATAGAGAAGCTATGGGAAGCTTTAGAACTCCCGTGGGAGCTTTTGAATAAAAGGTTATCGTATAAATATATGTCCTGTCAGTGTTCATTGAAACAATTAATGATAGCCTGATAGCATTAAACATCATAACTGTCAGCCATTCATTAAACCCTTGATTAAAGACTGTCATTGGCATCTCTTATATTTTAATTGAAACTTGTTCTTTTGAAGCAGGGCCTACAATGAAGCTTTATATGCAATCTGGCAGGTGACTCAGATAACAAACCAGGACCTCTATGGAGCTCTCTGGACTGCAAAAGAAAAGAGGAGAGACCTTTGACCTGCTGAATACATAATTCTTCACTGTGCCTTCTTACCTTCCAGAGAGTGTTAATTAAAAACACTTCAAGGATTCCTATCTGCTAAGGTTCCTTTGTCAGTTAATACATTCTGTTAGCAGTAAAACTATGGAACACAAACAAAGTTTTATATGTCTTCTCAGTTTGTTTCCCTGAATTCATCGCAGAACTCGGGAGATGGAAGATGAATTATTTGTGAAGACTTTAGTGGAATAGCCCCTAAATTTCAATACTTCCATCCAGAGGCGGATTAGGGGCCTCTGGGCCCTGGGCCTCCCCCATCAGTGGGTCCCACCCTCGCTTGGGGCCACAGCCCCACTCTAGTTTAGGGCTTTGATATCTGCAGGAGGGCTGGCGCGGGTGGGGGAGGAGAAGCGCTGGGGCCAGAGGCAGGTTGATCGGTCCCCTGGCGGGGCTGACCAGTGCATGCAAGGCAGCTTCTGGTGCGGCCCGAAGGCCACGCCAGAGACCATACTGCACGGCAGCCTGCCCCATCCCACCTGGCCTCTGGGGGCAGACCAGCCAGCCCAGGGGCGGGTGAGAGAGCAGAGCCCAGCCTCCGGCCCAGGGAGGCTCCGCTCTTCTCCACAATGCTGTGCACTGGAGGCACCCCCCCCACATTGTGTGGGCTTCTGAGCACAGACCTTATAGGCCCATGCATTAATCCGCCCATGCTCCCATCCTTGCCAGCTTGTTGGTCATAAATATCTGGATGAGTGAAGTTTTGTCCATAAATGATCCTGGAAAATGAATAGTGCATGTGCCTAAAAAGTGCCATTAACTTTAATAACTTCTATGGAAGTGAACACACGCTTATATGCTTGCTGAATGCAGTGGACTCCACCATGTGCCTTTTATGACCAATCACACAGCAGAGCTAACAATAGCAAATAAATATATGGCAACTGTAGCTCAAGATAGGCATAAATAATGATCTGAGGGAGTGGCTAGGAGACCCTTTCAGGGATAAGGAAATTGCAGTGCTAGATGCTGTACAAACACAGAGGAAAACAACAAAAAGATACCTTCCCAGAAGACTTTACAATCCAAGAAGAAAAAAAGAGCAGGCAGACTGAGAAGCATAAGGAAACAATGAGACAGTATTGGTCAACATGATGGGCAATGTTCAAGATTTGTGTAGGAATTTGATTTAATTGGGGTTGGTCCCGCTTTGAGCAGGAGGTTGGACTAGATGACCTCCTAGGCCCCTTCCCACTCTAATCTATGATTCTATGATCATGTCACAAAGGAGAGTTTGCCAAAAGAATTGGAAGGAGCCTGTTGAGATGGCTTTGTAGATGTATATGAGGTGCTCCTTTCATGTGTGAGAAGGCAGCACAGGAGAACTGGTGAAGGCGCTTCTCTGGAAAGAGAACTCCATTGGTTGACTTATTTTTTTGCCTGAAATATCTGAAAAAATGAACCTGTCAGGACACATTCAAGTCTTTATCCAGTAAATTGCTCACTAAGAACAGTTCACCCAATGCCATTCAGGAAACTACACCACTTATTTTAGGTGCTTCTTTATGGATGCAGGGCCCAGATCCTCAAATATATTTAGGTGCCATTACTCCCACTGATTTTAGTGGGAGATAAGCGCTTAAATACCTTTAAGGATTTGGGCCTCGGTATCTAATTTTTGTTTGTATCAAAATTTGTGCCAAGGTTTTCAAGAGCGAATGGTGATTTTAGGGGCTTCCATTTGCCGGGTGGGGGTGGGGGTGGGGTGTTAACTTTAGCCCCCTGAATGATGTTCAACACTTTCTGAAAATCAGGCTTCTTCAAGGCCATCATAGCACACCAAATCCCTAATCACTTTTGAAAATCTTTAATTTGACCTGCACATCTGGCTTGTGCCGGTGATATTTACAAGAGATCGACATTGATGTGGTTTGAAATGATGGAGTATGTTAATATCTGAATTCCTTAGAGATGTGACACGGCCCTTATGCTCTATTAAGGTGTAGAGTCTATAACAACCCTATTAAGAGACTTCTTTTTATCATTCCTCTGATTTGCATAGTGTTGTCTTAATGTAGACAAAATGTAATTTTTCTTTGTTGCTGTTTTGCCTGCATTAGTAAAAATGAATGCCACCAGGCCCTTGTTCAAAAACCGCCTGTATAAATATTGTTAAAAATAAATGCATAACATTAATTCTCTGTGGTACATGTCATTGTTTATTTAATACTCTAAAAAGCTAATTGCCACTAATTTTATACTACATCTTCAAGTTCCACTGCCTTAGTGCTATAAGCTAAAAGAATTAATTGCTAATTACCATACCTATTTTGAGATTTTTTTTTTCTTTATCAAAGATTACAACAGGCTAGGAAGAGAGAGAGAAAATAAAACAAAATTTCTGTCAGGTATCATGGTATATTATTTTTTTGAAAAAAAGAAAGACAGACAGCCAACACCATTAAAACTTTTATCTCCCCCTGGGGAGCAGACGTGCAAGCTACTATATGTGAATCCAATAAAAACTCTGGTATTATTATTAGTTTTTCTTGCACTCAGTGTCTGAACACATTGTACCCTCTGCTTTCTCATTGTATCTGCAACCTGATAGGTTTGTAAAATGGGGAAAGTGCTGGCTGGAGTTTCTCTGCAGTGTAGTTTGCACTTGCAAATCTCACCCTGGGAAGCACATTTTCATGCAAATATCCATAAGACACTGCAGCTAGTGAAGGCTGATATTCATACACTGTAAATATTTGGACAATGCTTTTTATTTGGCAGAATATATATCTATATATATATATCTATAATAGCCAAGAACTAAATAGTGGCATTTAGCTGTGAGCCGTCGTGGATTGCAGTGCACAGTAACACCACTGGATTGAGACCATTAGATGTTATTCCACCTCACTGAGGTGGACACCCCGCTGTGTGGTTCTTCAGTGGCCACCCATCACTGTAGTTACCTGAGCTCCTCACTATCTTTTATGTATTTATCCTTACAATCTTCCTGTGAGGCAGGGCTGTTCTAATATCCCCATTGTACAGATGGGAAACTGAGGCCGGGAGACTAAGGGACCTGCCCCAAAAGAGGGTGTCTATGACAGAGTTGGAATTGGATATCAGCAGGCCTGCCAACTGCAATTCTGGACTCTAGGGAAGAACAGCCAATGACCCCGCTAGAAAAGGAAGGCTGAGGATTATGATCACAGGAAGAGCTTTCCCTCAAGGGCTATGTCTACACTTGCACTTTTAAGTCGACTTAGTGTGTCTACACTTAAAATTAAAGTCGACTTAAAGGGGAATTTACAAAGTTGACCTAGAGCGTCCACACTGGATGCTCTAGGTCAACTTTGTGGGGCTAGAGGGACCTTGGGCAGGTCCACGATGGCGGAGGGGGGTACCCCCTGTGTACAATGGGGCAAAGGGGTACAGGGACCCTGGCAAGGCAGAGCCCTGTGTGTGATGCTGTCTGGATTTAGGGAAGCATTTATGATATTATTTTCAATGGATATCTCATAAATGCTATAATCCATAGGAACTATGTCATGTTTGGTATCAATAGAAAGGTAGTAATTTGCTGGGAATGATTATATAGTTTATGTCTAGGAATTCTATTTCGATTAGAAGTTAAGAATTTGATGTTATATCCATACTTTAACTTGTGTCATTCTGGACAAATGCCTTAGATGGGAGGGTGTGAACAACCATTGTCTCCTTAATGTTAAGGAATCTGCCAGGTGATATGGTCCCAGGGAGTAAACTGATGAGCCATGAAGGACACAATGGTTGTATTCTTTATGTCCTTAATGGCTCATCAGGATACTCCCTGTGACCACTCTACCTGGAAAATTCCTAAACATTAAGGAGACAATGGTTGTTCACACCGTCCCGTCTAAGGCATTCCTTAGAATGTTAAGGCAGGGCACATTAAGTAGACTTAAGCCAAGCTTAAGTCGACTTAGTTTACCAGTGTAGACGCAGCCAAGGAGGCTATCTCCCCACCTCTTTTGCCTGTGCCTCTGCCCACACTCCACTCTGCTCTGTCCCAGGCCATGCTCCACCCTGGGCCTGGCTCCCTTCCCCACTCAGTCTTCCCACTGCCCTGTCCTTCCTCCCCTCTGACTTGGCCCTCCTCCTCTCCTCCACACCCTCTTTCACCCATGGTGGTAAATGACAGGTGGGGGGAAGGTGAGGCAAGGATGAGGGAGGAGGGATGTGGCAAGCAGTGGCTGGAGGGGCAGGAGTGGAGGGATGCAAGTAGTGAGCAACAGCACCAGGGCTGAGTTGGGAGGAGGGGAGCAGTAGCACGGAGGCTAAGCAGGAAAGGAGGTGTGTGGAAGAGAGGAGGAGGGCCAGCTCCAGGGTGGGGTGAGGAGGAAGGAGGGACAGGGTGATTAGTGAGGCCGAGAGGGTCTGGGGGAAGGATCATGTTGCTGTGAGTGGGGCTGAGCAGGAGAGGGGATGGGGC
>VOCT01088249.1:0-21628 GCA_007922175.1 Pelusios castaneus | reverse complement strand
TGGGATGGGTTAGCCAGGGAGGTGATGGAATCTCCATCCTTAGAGGTTTTCCATGGCTGAGATGATTTATTTTTGGGTGGTCATGCTTTGAGCTTAGCAGTAGACTAGATGACCTCCTGTTCCAACACTCATTTTCTTGAAATAGTGAGGAAAGCAAACATAGATGAAGCTTCACATCTATAGCTGTCTAATTTCCTTTTCAAATATCAGTTACATGTACTCTTTTAACAGTTTCCATTGTCCCCTCTCATCAAGGGGATTCAATGTTTTCCAGTGAGAAACATATAGTCAAGTTCCAAAGGGGTAGCCGTGTTAGTCTATTGTAGAAAAACAACAGAGTCCTGAGGCACTTTTAAAGACTAACAGATTTATTTATCGCATGAGCTTTCGTGGGAGAAAATCCCACTTCGTCAGACGCTTTGAAGATGGGAAACTTACAGAATGGGAGGAAATTAAATGCAGGGGAGTGTATGACATAGGATCAGGTCAGGCTATAACAGCAAATCAAAATAGATGTTAGGATTCAAAACACTGGGGAAGAGCACATAGAGGAAGGTGAGGTCAAATCACCTGTTGTAAATAGAGAAAAATCCATAGTCCCTGTATAACCCCAAGGCAATTGAGTCAAATTTCATATAAGATCGAGTTTTGCAGTTTCTCTTTGAAGCAGAGAGAATTTGACTTAGATGCTGCAAAGTGGCATGGTCTGTGATATTTTGGGCATTACCTAGAGCAGTAAAAGCATCTCTCACCAGATGCTTGTAACCTTGGGGGCCTTAAGGCTGTTCTGTTATGGCTCAGTGCCCTGACGCCAGTTACCAGCCACCATGCATAAGCATATTTGAAGGGCATTATTGCCAAGGAAGGATTGTGACATTGAAGAAATTTTACTGGAGATGTAGGTCCTGAATTTAGGAGAGTTGGAAAAATCCATGAGAGGCACTCTGGGCCAGCCAGGCTGCCGTCATTCACCGTTTCTTTGTTTGAAACCTCTTCCAGCCTTCCAGTGGGTAGAAGTACTAGGAGTGATGTTTTGACTATGCATTTGATTTTCTGCATGTAGGTTTCTTGCTGCCTGGGCCCCAACTCCTACAGGAGCCTGTAGGCTCTTTTATTTAACCACAGATATGATGGTCATTTAATGAAAATTCTCCTTGTTATTTGATGCAGAGAGCTGTGTGTTAATAAAAAGAACCCTTTTGTTTCTTTTAGTAGCTTTGGCTCCTTTGTGGCTAGTTTCTAAGGGAGTTGGAACCCTGGACACAGTAGAACTCTGTCAACCCTGCATAGGGCAGAGTTGAGGAGAGAGTGTAGCCTTTGACTATACCTATGCTAGGTTTGCATGCATATATATTACTTTACGCACATCTCTGATTTCAAGCATGTATATCTTTCTTTATAAGTTGAAGTAATCCTGGTTTTATAGTAGTATACTTTGCATAAGCTAATAAATTAGCATAACTTTTATATTTGTGGCTGAAATGCAAGAGACCTACAGGCCTCACTGTAAGAAATGACAGGATGAGTCTGTATGCAATAGCTTTGCAAAAGGACATAGTAGGAGTAATTCTGAAGTTAAAAATATTAGGGTGGGTCTTGTTTCACTTTGATGAGACATGTTCAGATCCTAATATATTTGCCAATAGGTGAATAACAACCTTAGGCGAGACTTTTGACATTTTGATAGAACACCACAAAACCCACAAGATTCATAAACAAGAAAAGGGCAAAGGTGATATGGAATATTCTAGTAGGGAGATTATGTCAGTTGGACGCATGAACCCTTTAATCAATGAGCTGAGGGTACACGGACAATTCCTGGGGTGAGGAGCCATATTTGGGTAAGGAAGAATGAGATAATCTAGTTTATTTTTAGAGGGGTATAAAGATATAGATCCTGTTGTTAGTGGAAAAAGGAATATAAGGCCTTGGGATTTGGAGAGCAATAAAACTTCCAATCCTCAACTCTCAGCTCAACCTTTCTCGAGAGAAGAACACCACAGACCCATCTTGCTCTTTCTTAGCCATCTAGTCTTTGTTATTTTAATAAGTTTAAATATGTTAGCTCGGGTTGCTAGACTCTGCAATCCTTGTGTCAATTGGAGACATTAGGCATCCTTCTTAACTCCAGGGTGTAAATATCAGCAACTCTAGCAACTATAAATTTTAACAAAAAAAACATAATCTATCTAATTATAAACTGCATACGATTTCCTAAATACATTCTGTATGAATAAACTGATTATTTCATTGTACATTTATCAATTAATCTTTTCTTAATTTTTATGCTTTATGCTTTAGGCAATAAAAGGCTTTTCATAAAGTAATTTAAAATATCTGTGTGACAGCCACTCTTAGCCATTCCCTTAGGGTTCCTAGTTCAAATTTATAAATATCTACTGTAGTCAGATTTGGACGCGAACCTGAACTCTCTAGCAAGATATACTGGCAATCCCAATTAAAATTCCAAATTCCCAATCTAAATCATAAAGAATCAGGATACAAGAGCAACAGCTGAGTTGAGCAGGGGGCAGAGTAGCACCTTATGGCTTGGAAGTTACAGGCAGAACAAGTCAGTGTGGACATGCTCTGGACCCATTAGAGCAGTCCTTCTAGGGAGTAGAAAGGAGGGGAGAATTGGGGTGACATCGATTTCAGGAGGGGAACATCAGAGTTGTTCATGTCCATTCCAAGACCTCCTTTGCTACTCCTCTGTTGGAGTTAGCTGCGAAGAAGGAATTGAGCAGGTGGAGGGCCAGCGGGTTCCATATACCAATGCCCTGATGGAGCAACTTCAGATAGCACAAGAGGTGACCCGAGATATAACATTAGGGGGAAAATCATCTGCCAGCACTATGTGTGGCATGGACACACCTCCATTGCAATGGACAATACCCACACATCTTGAATGTTGTTGTGGAAAGCAAGCCTGGCAGGGTCCTTGCATGGCTGTCCTCTCTGCTGGTCTCTATACGGGCACCCCATATTAAAGTTATTTTACCCTCACAACACCTGGAGACAGAAAAGTGTTCTCTTTATTAGACATAGGGGAAACTGGAGCCATACAAGATTACGAGATGGCATGTTCAAGGTCACACAGGTTCATTATGTTTGAGCAAGAATTCACCTGTACCCCTGATTTCCAGACCATCCTATGGTCCTCTAGATCCCAGAGTGATCTAGAAAAGGGCTCAGAAAGCTGCTTTGCCCCAGGACATGATATTGCATCTCATGAGCTTAACTGTTACTTAAAGTGGAGATCTTACATTTAAAATAAGGATGCACAAGAGGTTGTCCAAATGCATGTCATGGTCTCAGGGATTCAACACAGGGCTCATTAGCCAGGAGAAGGAGCCAATGGTCAGATTCTATGACAATCAGCAGAAACACAGAAATACTGGTAGATAAAATAGTATGGCTAACCCTTCACTCCTCTCTTCATCTAAGCCTCTGTAATCAGCAAATCATTTCTTTGCTCCTCAGGGAGATTCTTACAGATAAATTCTCGAGGGTCTATTTTTGGCTCTTCCCAGTGCTCATGGAGCACAGGGTATTGTCCTGGAGTCATGCCAATCTGAGAGTCTGCAGGGACTCAAAGGGAGAATCATAAAACTCAATGTCCAGCACTGTAAGTGTGATTCTGACACAGATGCTTGAGTTGCTGGGAGATTTCCTCTCTCTGTTGCAGGGGATTTTGGTGAGTTGTCTGATTCTGTAATAATGGTGGTGATAAGGGCCTCGTTTCAACTCCAGAGCATTCAGGGCAGATATTCCCCAGCATGGAAACATGAATTGTTTATTGTTTACATAAACATCACCAGATTTATCTGGTAAAATTGGAACTGAAGATGTAAATATAAATATTTTAGATGATATTTGTTTTTTCAAGATAATTTCATTGTCTCGCACTGTGTCATTCTATTGGTCTCAGTATCTTACTTTTTAAAATTATTATTAATTATTATTAATATGATGATGATGATGTCTATCCCCCTACCCCCACACCACCCAGCTAACACAAGATTTCCTATTCAGGAACTTTACTGACATAAATTCATAGAATCTTAGGGCTGGAAGGGACCTCATGAGGTCATCTAGTCCAACCCCCTGCTAAAAGCAGGACCACGCCCGCTATATCATCCCAGCCAGAGTATTGCCTAACCAGGCCTTAAATATCTCCAAAGATGGAGATTCCACCACCTCCCTAGGCAGCCCATTCCAATGCTTCACCACCCTACTAGTGAGGAAGTTTTTCCTAATATCCAACCTCGACCTCCCCAGCTGTAATTTGAAACCATTGCTCCTTGTTCTGTCCTCTGTTACCCTCGAGAACAGCCTAGTTCCCTCCTCTTTGGAGCAACCCTTCAAGTAGTTGAAGGTTGCTATCAAATCTCCCCTCAGTCTTCTCTTCTGTAGACTAAATAAGCCTAGTTCCTTCAGTCTCTCCTCATAAGTCATGTGCCCCAGCCCCCTAATCATTTTTGTTGCCCTCCGCTGGACTCTTTCTAATTTGTCCACCTCCTTTCTGTAGTGGGGAGCTCAAAACTGGACACAGTATTCCAGATGCGGCCTGACCGGTGCCGAATAGAGGGGAATTATCACATCCCTCGATCTGCTGGCAACGCTCCTATTGATGCAGCCTAAGATGCCATTGGCCTTTTTGGGAACGAGAGCACACTGTTGGCTCATATCCAGCTTCCCGTCCACCATAACCCCCAGGTCCTTTTCTACAGTGCTGCTACTTAGCCGATCGGTCCCCAGCCTGTAGCAGTGCATGGGATTTTTCTGTCCTAAGTGCAGGTCTTTGCACTTGTCCTTGTTGAACCTCATGAGATTTCTTTTGGCCCAATGCTCCAATTTGTCTAGGTCTCTCTGAATCCTGTCCCTGCCCTCTAGGGGGTCTATCATTCCCCCCAGCTTGGTGTCATCTGTGAATTTACTGAGCATGCAATCTATCCCATCATCCAGATCATTAATGAAGATGCTGAACAGGACCGACCCCTGGGGCACTCCACTCGTTATTGGTTGCCAACTAGACATTGAGCCATTGATTGCTACCAGCTGAGCCCGATAATCTAGTCAGTTTTCTATCTATCTTACAGTCCATTCATCCAACCCATACACGTTAATAAGTGTAGCCAAAAGCCTCTGCAATATGTTTGTGTAATGCCAGATATTTCAAAGCAAGAATGGGTCATATGGGGTTTTCACACTGTCTAGATTCTACTCTCATATTCTGCCGTCAGTGGATCACTCCAGATTGACAGTGGTATCACTGAGAGCGAAATTAAGATGCCTTTGTTATGAAATTCCCATCTTTCATGCCTGTTCTCAGCATGCACAAAATGCAGTAAATAAGAAGAAAAGCATATTCCTGTCTGAAAGGTGACCAGACAGTGTTGGAAAGCTGTCTGAGGGGGAACTGGAAACACACACACTGTGTGTGTGGGTTGGGGTTAGAAGGAATATGCAGTACCCAAATTGCAGTGGTGCGGAGTCCTGAAACAGGCAAAGTAAGGAATGGAGATCCTGTCTCATTCAGACACAAAAGATGCATCACTGGGCCTCCTGCAATGTCCTGGGGCAGCGGGTGTCTCAGACTGTAATGCAATGTGGACACACTGGAGTAGACTGTCTCTGACACCTTCCCCCTCCAGCCGATGTCACCTCCGGTGACCAATCCCACAACAGACATGTGGCAACTTTAGCAATTGCCAACATGAAGAAGCAACAGCAGGAAATTGTGTCTGGGTTTCTATCTGGCAGGAATACATTGAAGTTTTGTATTATTTTGATGAAGAGTTACTGGCCATGGCTCCATTTAGTCTCCACATCCTTTCTCCCTTCCCCTTCCATCTGTCCCTCTCTCTTTCCCTGCACCTGCCGAGCTGCTGCTGCTGGGGTTCTCTTCAACCCCTCAAAGGCTGTTTAAGCTGCTTCTTCTCCACCCCCACCCCCACAACCCCCGCCTCTTCTCTGGTTCAGGCAGAGACAGCATTTAACCTGAACTGTGTAGATATTTCCATGAGCTGTCACTGTGTGGTGTGCCTGGCTCCTGGTGTTAGTCATGAATGAATGGGATCACTATGTGGCAGAGCCGAGGGTTGTGGAGGTGTGAGGAAGTGAACAGAGATGGGCAGGCAACAACAGGGTATCTGGGAGCAGGAAGTCAGGGGGTTCACAGACTAGGGATCCTCATTGCTGAAATTCCATTTTTCAGTAAGTAGCTGGTTAGCTGTTGGGTGTCTCTGATTACCCTTGTCAGTTAACAAGGCAGAAAAACAAAACCACTGTACTTGTTATATCTCAGAGAAAACTGGTTCCTCCACGTACCTGCCTCAGGAAAAGAAATAAGGGAAGTAACAGAGTACAAAGACCCATCTTGGCATGACAATGTCTGTTTCCAATGCGAACTCCTTTAAGGATTGAGATTCCACCACCTCCCCAGGTGATCCATTTGAGTGCTTTCCCAACATCCTAATAAAAAAGTTATCCTAATAGCAAACCTATGTAACCCATATGCCTGAAAAGGCTATCTCTGAGAGACCTGCTGAGGGTGGGTTACTGTTGTTGGGCAGATTAGCAACCCACAACTGGAAACTTCCAGAAGCAGGGAGTGGTAGCAATTTGAGCATGCTCCACAGGGTACCCTGCTGGTGTGATGTGATGTTATGTTGTCAGTCAGATGACTGGAGAGCAGCAGCCTGAGCAGACAGCAGGCAGGAGCTGCCTTGAGGGGAGACCATGTGCTCAGTGTTCTGGAGAGGAGCTGAGCCGGGAGTGAACAAGATGTTTTCTCCATGTAAAGGAGTCATTTGCGACAGACCTTGCAGACATGCATGTGGGACTGAGGGCTGGTTGCAGAGGAGAAGAGAAAGCCTGCATGTAATGCTACAGAGGATCCCAGCAAAGAAAGAAGAGGACAGCTATTTCTTGCCACTCAAGCTTCCACACTGGAACAGAGACTGTAGCTGAGAGTTGGGTGAACTCCACGCAGACTTTGGAACTCTTGAGTATCTTTCATGCAAGGGATTGTTCTTGGTTAATTGTAGTTTGTTTTCTTAGGATAAGGTTCATTTAGTTAGTAGTTAATAAAGTTCATTGTTATGTTTGTTTTTAGTAGTATTTTAATGTGTGAGTGTAGCTCTTAGCAAGCTTCGCCGTGAGTCCTGTACAGACTGGATCCTGGGTCTCCAGCTACTTTCTCCATAGGGGTTGGGATTGATTTCTGTGGGGCACTGGAGAAGGGCAACTAAATGAATTCAGCCCACCCGAAGGTTACACCTACACCTATCCCACTGCAACTTGAGACCCTTGCTTCAAGTTCTTTCTTCTGTCAGTGCTGGTAGCAGACAATATCCATTCTCCATAGATCCACCTTTCAGGTACATGAAGGCTGCTATCAAATCCTCCCACATTCTTGTCTGCTGAAGACTAAACAAGCCTGTTTCTCTCAGCCTCTCCTCATAAGACATTCTCCAGCCATCCAATCATTTGTGTTTGCCTCCTCTGGACTCTTTCCAATTTGTGCATGTCTTTCCTCTATCAGAGTTCCCAAAACTGGACACAGGACTCCAGATGTGATCTCATCAGCGTTGAATAGTGAGGAATAATGTTGCCAGCACATTTCTTAACCCTATTTAGACATCATTGTGAGTTATCAAATATTCACTATGCCATTTGTCATAACTTCCCTCGCTGTGCTTCTTTCACTTCACAGGAACCCTGTGCATTTTGGAGCTTGATTGCTGCTTTGAGAACCACATGGAGTTTTTCAATCTCACTCTCCCTGGCCCGTCAACATTCATCCTGAATGGCATCCCTGGGCTGCCAGCTGCTCACATCTGGATTTCCATCCCTTTCTCTACCTTTTACATCACCAGCTTACTGGGAAATTTCACGGTTATGTTTGTTGTGAGCAAAGAGCAGACCCTGCACAAACCCATGTACCTGCTGCTCTGCATGCTGGCGCTCACAGACATCGGCGTGTCTAGCTGCGTTGTTCCAAAGGCACTGTGTATATTTTGGTTCTTTTTCAAAGACATCACTGTGGATGGCTGTCTCACCCAGATGTTTTTCATTTACACGCTTGCAGTTTTGCAATCATCTATCCTCGTGACAATGGCCTTTGATCGCTATGTCGCGATATGTGATCCTCTGAGATACTCCTCCATCCTCACCAATGCACGAATCGCTAAGCTAGGGCTAATGGGTTTGATACGAGCTGTTCTCTTGAGTCTGCCTCAGCCCCTGTTCCTGTTGAGGCTGCCATTCTGTGCCAACCGCATTATCCCCCATACATACTGTGAGCTCATGGCTGTGGTGAAGATGTTGTGTGGGGACACCACAGTCATCCGTACGTACAGCTTAATGTCATTATTTTTTATCATAGGGTTAGACATGACACTCATTGGCCTGTCCTACGGACTGATCATCAGGACTGTCTTTAGGATCTCCTCCAAGAAATCCCACCAAAAAGCTCTAAATACCTGCACAGCCCACATCTGTGTAATACTGTTGTTTTATACTCCTCCCATCTTCTCTGCTCTCACACACAGGTTCGGTCAGGGCATCATTGCCGAAGTTCACATCCTCTTGGCCAACCTCTATCTCCTTGTCCCCCCCATGCTGAACCCCATGATTTATGGTGTCAAAACTAAAGAGCTTCGAAAAAGTGTGAGAAAATACTTCTGCAGAGTTTGACAACCTGGGCCACTGATTTCAACCTGCATTAATCGTTAATTGGGGTGAGCTGTCTGAAGCTGGTGAGCTCAGCCTGGTGGAAGTTCATAGTCTGAGATCTTGCTCATACCTAATGTCTTATCACTCCATCACCAAGCACTGCTCTTTCCGTTCCTGAGTTCCCTCTCTTTGACCATCACCAGATCACTGTCATGACTTGAAGGACCGTCCCTAAGGGGGGAAAGGACTTGGGGCAAATCACCCTTTGGGACCATCCCCGCCATACTAGTAGGTGCCGTGGAAGCCAGCCCAGAGAGGCCAGGCCCTGTGCATCCACCCCTCCACTGAGTCAAGCTGCTCTGCCCCGGGGACTGGGATGGTCTGTGCCAGACGCTGGGCCCCATGCACCCGCCCCTCCCCTGGGCCTGTCTGCTCCTCCCCCGGGCGCGGGAAGGGCCAGTCCAGAGGCCAGGCAAAGTGTTCCCACCCCATCCCACCCCTATGCCTTAAGCTTGCCACCAAATGTATCAGTGGGACGGGAGGGAGCAGGGGAGAGCGCGGCAGGGGGGTCCAGTGGCGCGGGCTCTGGGTTATCCTGCTGGGAGCAGGGCAACACGGCTTCTGCATAAAAGAGGGGTTGGGATGATTGCACCGCTCATCCCCCCACCCCGCAAAGGAGAGCCCCGATCACCTGTCAACCCCCACATTCCCTGTCAGCTGACTTTTGCATAACTTCATATGTTCTCAGCCCTATTTTCCATCAGACTGCTTGTTCATTCTCATCATTCCTCACTCTCCTCCAACTCTGACTATTTTGCCCCTCTTTCTCATCAGAAGGTCCATAATTCTGCCATGCACCAGGTCCAAACACTCCCTTCTAGTCCTGATTCTCCCTAAATCAGGCTCTCTGAATTCATAACTAATAGAAGGTGGGTCCACACTGTGCTTTTATTAAGTTGACTTAAGCGCTTCCGTAAGTCAACTTAATAACAGCTTAAGTCGACTTAATAACACCACCTCTGATGGTCGACTTAAGTCGACTTAAAGGCAGTGTGGATGCGGAATAGCGCTAAATCAACCTTATTATGTCGACTTAAAGCCAGTGTGGACGGCTATGTCTACTGTTAATTCGACTTAACAAGGTCAACCTAAGTTGACTTAAAGTCAATCTTGCTGAGTCGACAACTTTGCAAGGGTATACATAGCCAGCGACTTGGAGTTTTCCGTCTGGTTCATCCTCCGCTTCCTCCCCACCCCCCCACCCCAGAGGCATGAAGTCTCCCCTCAGTTATCAGCTCATTTTCAGACACACATTACACACAGACTGATGATGAAATAGAGAGGAATAGCAAAAACAGATAGGCTACTCAGAGAATAAAGAAAGACACAACCACAGTGTGACAGGCTGCTCCCCAAATCCAGTCTGGTGTGCTGCTATGACCACTTGAACCCCGCTCCTGAACTCCAATTCACCCCGCTCTGCTGTGTGACCACTCACTCCTGAGTCAGTCCACACCAGCCTCCAGCGTGTAATTGGTCCCAGGCAGTGGGTGTAAATCCACTAGCCACACAGGCATTGGTCCCCAAGCAAGCACACCCAGCCCCAGACTCTACCCTGGGAGCCACTGCCTTACAGGGATTGGGACCCACTCCCAATCACCTTAGTCTCAAGTCCGTCCACTTAACGAAGAAGTGGATTGTGCCCAGCCTCCCACATCCGCCCCCTCTAAAGACCACACAGCTTTAGGTAAAACAAATACTAGTTTATTGATCAGAGTCTGATTTCAAGTGAGAACATGGCCAATCAAGGCAGAACCATACTATAAATGAGTCAGGAGTGACCACTATCAAATAAAAGGTATAAACCGCATACTACTCTAACATCTTCACCTAAACTGACCTCAGAGTCCAAGATTATGCACATGGTGTTCGGCCGTTCGATGTTTTACAGCCATTCTTTGCCTGTTCCCAGGCAGGGCCCCGATCTTGCTTGAAGTTGGTTGCAAGATGGTGTCTTCTCAGGCTGAAAGCCTGCAGCTTCTCCCCCTTCACAGTCTCTGTCTTTGTTTTAACAAACTGCTGACAGCCCCTCCCCCTCACTGTCCTGTTGTGAGATTCTCTTCACTCCTACCTGAGCAGGGGAGGGCATTAGCATTCCCTTTGATGTGTAAATCTTCAGCCATTGTGCTAGAGACAGCCCTGAGAGTCTGAACCCTGTAACATGCTTCACATCTATACATACATGTCGCAGCAGGGAACATGGCACCCTGGTAATCACGTGGCACATGTTCTGAGCATTCACAGAGGAACCTGGTATAGCGTAATTGTCATCAAATAACACAATTACACTGCAAAACTGAACAGAAAGATTATACAGGTCACGCCCAAGGGCTGCACAGATGTGCATCCCGTCACACACAGACTTTCCATTTCTACAGTAGTCATATTCCCTTTCCTTACACAAGTTTCCTGTATTCTCTGAACACTTTCCCATATGCCCTCTGTCATCAATGGATACAGTGTTTCCCAGACAGCACCCCACTTATATGCTAAAAAAATGTGCATAGTCTGTGGCATTTTGGGCATTATGTAGACTAGTAAAAGTGGGGCGGGATGCATCCGCCAGAATCTGTCTTTTTACTTTTAGAGCCTTAAAGCTGTGATGTTATGGCTCATTGCCCTGACACCAGTATCCAGACCACAAGCAGAATGGTCTCACCTTGGCTTCCAGCAGATGATTTACTTCTTGAAGGTGAATCCAAAAGTCTCTTCATATCCATCATCCTGAGTTCTTATCCAAGGGAAGTTTTAGAATGAGCTGGAACCCTTCTAAGGTTTCCTCCTTTTGCTCCCATGCTGGTGGAACACTTTATTTGCAGGACATTATTGCCCAAGAAGCCGTGAGACTTTAAAGAAATCTGGCTGGAGGGGCTGGCCCTGAATTCAGGAGAATTGGAACAATACACACGGGATTCTCTGGAACCACCAGGCTGCAAGTGTTCACCATTTCCTGTTTGAAAGTGTCAGAAGGGGATACAAGCAGTAGGGCTTGGGTTCTGATTGTGAATTTGACTGGCATCTTGTAGCTTAGTTGTGAATGGAAACCAACTTCTGCAATGGCTTGTAGATTATTATATTTCACCAAAACTGTCCTGGACCACTAATGGAATTTTTCTTTTGTTATATTATGTAGAGACCCAAGCTTTTGTTTCAATACCTAGCTTGGCGTATAATGGGGGTAGGTTTTAGGGCCACGGGTGCAGTATAAATCTGGCAACCCTGAGCAGGGCAGAGTTAAGGAACAGCAGCCCAGAAGATGGAGCAGCAGTGCTGAGCCAGAACAGGGGAGCTGGAGTAGTGTAGACCAGGGGTTTTCAACCTTCTCAGGATCGTGACAGAGCTGGGATGCTTCCCAGCTGTGCGCAACACACCATCCCCCACTCCCCGCCCCTTCCCATGGCTAAGGCTTTCCTTGGCCAGTGAGTACAGAGCCGAAAACCGTGTTTGGGAAGATAGTTACTTTGGTTGGACAGCAACAAAATCTGCCAAAACATGGTTTTCAGCACTACGCTGGCACTAGCCCTGGGGGCTCACGGGTCTTTAGAGACCTCCGAAACCTTGGGATTGCCCCCATCCCGAGGCACTGCTGGCTCCTCTCATTCAACTCCCCCCCTCCCCCCGCCCTGCTTCAACCAAGGAGCAGGACAAGAGAAGCTGGCGGCAATGGTGCTTGGCTGGGAGGAGGGTGGTATGAAGCCAATTTTTGGCAAAACACCTCCTTGCTCTTTGCAACACACTTTTTTTGTTCAGCAACACAGTGATTGAGAACCGCTGGTGTAATCCAACTGTTCAAATGGGGAGCTAGGGCTGATCTACAGCTGGGAGCTGTGGGGCCAGAGCTGGGCTAGCAGGTGCCTCCATGACAGCAGAGCATGGTGAGTGGCTGCAGAGAGCGAGAAGAGCCCTAAGCAGATGGTCCAGCACAGGGATAAGTCCCCAGACAACAAGACTTTGTGATCAGTGGGTCAGAGAAGAGGCTGGGGAGAAGAAAGACACTCTAGCCCCTGTCCTAAGGAACCTGGGTCCTCCTTTACAGAGTTTCAGGGACTTTGCCATACAGGAGAGTGAAAGGGGAGCCCTCAAGGCCAGGAATCCTCCAAGTAAAAGGATTTGGAGAGAGGACGTGGCTCTTTTCACTGTCTGATTCTCTCAAGACAATGTAGAAACCCACAACAGTGGGATCATCCTCATGCTTTCATTAGGGATCCGAGATGAACCGATGGGTTGGATTTTAGTGGTGTATATGGTATAAAATCATGACATCAATGATAACAGCTGCAATGTGTCACTGTGGGGAGCACACATTCTGCATAAGATGAATATAACACCATTGCATGAGATGGCTTCTCAGGATCTAGAATTCCATCAAACCCTTTTCCTGCACTGTTGTGTTAGAGCTACAGTTTCCATCTTGGTGGACAGGAATCCTTCAGAGAGCATCAAAGACAAAGGGGGGGGGGGAAGGGGGCGGTCTATGAGTCTTCAGTAATATGGAGGTCATTTAGCCCCTTAGCTCCATGTCAGCTGGAATTGAGGAGCTGAATCCAGGACAGAGACGATTGGTTGGTGGGGGCTGGAGTAGTCCTGGCCAACACACCAAGTCCTGCTTCCATCACCCTCTATCAATGACGGATGGGAAGAGGAGTTGCCACACAGCTCATATGGTAGCAGCTGTGCCAGGGAAGGCTCAGTGTGAAGGGACTGTTGGCTCCTCAGTGTGTCTGATTTGTGTGTCATTAGCGTTCAACTTTAGACTATAACTCTGTGGGGTCTAATTCTAACTTTGGCATGCAAGGTATTTTTTGAATATTCATGGCACACTGAACATTACTGTTTAAGGTAACATTCTTTCTGCAATATCATACATGTGTACAAATATGAAAATCTGCAGGGTCATGTCCCCAAATGTACGTCTCATATGACTTGAACTGATGCAGACAAACCTAAAGCTATATTTTTACACTCAGAGAAGGTCTGCATACAAGAACAATGGACTAGCCCAAGCATCTGTGAGCACTTTAGCTCAAATGAAAAGAATCACACCTATTGATGGCCATGGATAATCATATGACCCAAAGGCGTGTCGAGGAAAATTGTTAAAAGAAAGAGGCATCCTGGAATCCATTGTCTACCAAGGACTGAGAACTTACTCACAGGAAGGTTGGGGATGGGGTCAGGCTGCTAAACATATCACAGCCAACCTGTGCATTAGTACGAAACAAGACTGGAATAGGGATGTTATCTTAGAATAAGTCTTTCCTTTCATTTGATAATAATTCACTCCTTTTATTAATAAACATTTGATTTATTCCAAAGGTGGAGCAGCGTTAGTCTTTTTCAGCCAAACAAACAAGGAGTCCTGTGACACTTTTAAAGACTAACACATTTATTTATTGTAAGAGCTTTTATGGGAGAAAATCCCACTTTGTCAGACACTTTGAAGCATCTGACCAAATGAGATTTTCTCCCATGAAAGCTCATGCAATAAATAAATTTGTTAGTCTTTAAAAGTGCCACAGGACTCCTTGTTAGTTCATTTGATTTATATTACTCTGACTTGGGAATCACTGAAAATCTTACTGCCATCAATAAACTTATTTGTTTGTTTTAAATGAAGCAGTGCATGTGGATTGAGTGTGTGCAGAGACCTCACTTGGGGTTATGGTGGATGGAAAGATAAATATGAGCCAACAGTGTGCCCTTGTTGCCAAAAAGGCCAATGGCATATTAGGCTGCATCAGTAGGAGTATTGCCAGCAGATCGAGGGATGTGATAATTCCCCTCTATTCGACACTGGTCAGGCCGCATCTGGAATACTGCATCCAGTTTTGGGCTCCCCACTACAGGAAGGATGTGGACAAATTAGAAAGAGTCCAGCGGAGGGCAACAAAAATGATTAGGGGGCTGGGGAACATGACTTATGCGGAGAGACTAAAGGAACTAGGCTTATTTAGTTTACAGAAGAGAAGACTGAGGGGAGATTTGATAGCAACCTTCAACTACTTGAAGGGGTGCTCCAAAGAGTAGGGAGCTAGGCTGTTCTCGAGGGTAACAGAAGACAGAAGGAGGAGCAATGGTTTCAAATTACAGCTGGGGAGGTCAAGGTTGGATATTAGGAAAAACTTCCTCACTAGTAGGGTGGTGAAGCATTGGAATGGGCTATCTAGGGAGGTGGTAGAATCTCCATCTTTGGAGATTTTTAAGGCTCGGTTAGACAAAACCCTGGCTGGGGTGATTTAGGGGCCGAGGCCCTGCTTTTTAGCAGGGGGTTGGACTAGATGACCTTGTGAGGTCCCTTCCAACCCTATTATTCTATGATTCTATGAATGACTGCTGGTGTATCTCAATATCTTTGGTAAACTGAGGGAAAGGTGAAAATGAACTTGGAGGCTACAGTGTGCCAGAGTGCTTCTCCGCTGGGTGAGGACCAACTCCACGTAGGACGTTGGGTGTGAGTGGACCCAGGAGCTGGGTTCACACAGCAAAGCACAGTAAGTCTGGGCCCAGCAGTGGAGAGCCCAAATTATGCAGTTGCAGACTGTCCAGATGGCAGGAGGGGAAAATCACAGGGGAAATTTTTGGATGGCATCTCCCAGCAACAAAGGCCAGGGGAAGGGTGCATGAGGAAGCAGGACCTTGAGACAGAGAGACCCCAGGACCAGTGGGAAAGACTAACGTGCCTGGTCAGCCTGATTGTTATGGCAGACAGGCCAATGACTGAGCTAGGAGGACAGAGTGTCGTCCTCCATGTGAGCTGGAGCTGCCTCGGGAGAATGAAGGACAGAGCAGCCATTGTTTGGGAGGGAAGAGAAGAAACCCAGGCCAGTGAGCTGTTCATGTCTCAGCCATACCCATACTGAAGCTCTCTGTCAAAGAAAGGAAACTAGATGGGAGGGACAGTTACTTAGTGTGGAAATCCTACACTGGAAAGAAGGATGTGCCAGGGCCTGTCCACGTACTCATCACTGTCTCAGGGATTCAGCACAGGGCTCATCAGCCTGGAGTAGCAGCAGATGCTCAGATTCTGTGACAATGAGCAGCACAGAAAAGCTGATCGATAATTGAGTCTGTCTAACCCTTGGCTCTTTTTTTCTCTCTGGGGTTTAGAAGTGCAGCACCAAATAAGGAATCCTGAGGCACTTTTAAAGACTAACGTTTATTTATTGCATGATTTTTCATGGGAGAAAATTCCACTTTGTCAGACACATGAAGTCTGCAAGAGTTACTTACCCCTGACCATCTGAGCCTCAGTTATCAGTGAATCATTTCTTCACCCCCGGAGGAGGCTCTTAGGCTCCTATTCTCACTGGCTCATTTTTGACTCTTACGGCTGCTCACAGAGCTCAGGGAATTGTCCCAGAGTCCTGGCGAATCTGAGAGTCCACAGGGAATATGCAGGGGACTCATAAAGGGAGTGTCAGATGTGAGATTCATACATTGATTCTCGGGTCACAATAAGGGGATTTACTCTCCACTGCATGGAATTAGGTGAGTTGCCTTTTTCTGCAAAGAAGCCAGTGCTAAAGGCTTGGGAAGGGTTCAAACTAAGAACAAGCTGGGCAGGAATTCTTTAGCATGGGACTTGAACTGTTCAGTATTGTCAGGAACGCCAAAGGAATTACCTTTTGGAACTATTATTATTTTATGGTTGCTGAAAATTACAAACCCTCAGGCATTTCACCTCTGGAGGTTGTAGCAAGCTTGCACATATGTGCTTTCCTCATAGATTTAAGTATCTGTTTGGTGGTAATAAAATCATACATTCACATACAAATAGTACTGCTCAAACTCAAGAGCCTGCAGGCCACATCCTGCATGAAATATGTTGATTTGGGATCTTTTACCTAGATAATTACTGTTAACTTACATCTACGGTTATGGCTCTATCAGCTTAGATAGTCAGGAGTTATCAATGTATGGGGGGCTGCCCATTCACGCCAAAACAAACTTTTAAACATACATCACAAAACCTACAAAAAGGGTGCAAAAGAAGAAGATACCATCTTGATAGGAGGTGGATGTTTCACTCATATGCCATTAATACACAGTAATCTACCAGCATGTAGAATAAGTGTACCCAACTATTTTGGGGAGAAAATGCCAAGTTGGGACTTAGATGGAGGATCATATTATGTGGGGTATAAAAATGGTAAACCAGATTCCTGGGGTAATAGTCACCTACTTCTTCCTTGAGTGTCTCTTATTTAATGTTTGCTAGAATCTTTGTCCTCAGTGTACACCCGATATTATTTATAGCTCTTAGCTCTGTAGCACAGCCATGTTCTTCACCCCTCCGCTCAGGAACTGAGGAAGGAGACATCTTTCTCATCCAGGTCATCAGTGAAAAGTGTGAGTATATTAATCCAAGGGATACGATAGATAGATAGATAGATAGATAGATAGATAGATAGATAGATAGATAGATAGATAGATAGATAGATAGGAGACTTAGAACAAAACACTAATTCTAAACATGATTTATTTGATTACTGATTTTTAAATCATTTGTCCATAAGTTCACGCCATCTTAATAGAATCTTACACAATTATAAGATTCAGTTATCAGTAAGTGTTCCTGTCATGCGTTCCTTGTAAAAACATTCCGGAGCCTGACTGTGATACAAGAACCTCAGTATCTTCTGATTACATACATTGGTGAACCTATAACCCTAGTCAAATTACAGTACGCTGGGTGCCTGCATCTTCTCCATGTCACCCATGGCTCCCACAACATCCAAGACACATCAAGCTACGTATTCCTGGTCCCCTGTAGGGTGAGGTGCCCTGTCCTACCTGCTCCCTTCCACGTGTGTAGGGATCAGCACTGCTACACAGGTACAGCGAGCAAGTTGAGAGGTGTGGACAATCTGTAACGAAAGGTGCCAGTTGTGGGTCATGGCTTTGCCTAGGTGAATGCAGCTGCCATGTGCAAAAGCCCCTGGATATTGACTGAGAGTGTTCTCGAAGAATACTCCAAATCAATAAACTTGAGTATGATCATCAAAACTTTACTTTATTCAGATTACGAGAGCGCTCACGGGAAGAGAACATAGGAAATCTCTGCCCCTGTGACATCGGGCAGTATCTTTATAGACCCTCAAAATACATTAGACAGGAAAAAGCTACAGCTTCTCATTTGTTCATCTACGATCCACCCTTATTTAGAAGGAGGAAGGGAAGAATAAAAGACACAGAAACAGGCAACTAGTTCTGGCCGGATAGCACTAGCTTTCAAAGCTCTGTAGTTCTTAGAAAGAGCAGCAGTCATTATCAATGCTCCCTAGCTACATTCTTCTATAGAGTGAGCCCCTGGGACTAGATCCTAAATCTTGGATACTTTGGGGTCATTTGTTAACCATCCCTGGTCGCCATTCATGGGGATAGTTGTACATACATTCCTCGTGGCAGAAATTGTATGCGGCCACGTCTGTATTTTTCTCATCTGAAATGTTCATTCCAACAGTGTCTCATGTGATCTCTCAAGCATTTGAAAACACCCTAGAGCATCCTTTACAAGGATCCAAAGTCACATGAGAGTTCCCCCCTTCCTCGGCCCAAATTTAGCAATGTCATGAATTTAAAAATAAAAAATGCTTCAGTAAGACTCGGGCATCAGGTTACAGGCAAAATCTCTCCTACTGATTGTTGTATGTGCTGCAGAGACCTACTCACAAATCCCCAGGTAAAAAGAATCTATTGTGATAATCTACTGAGACCTAATATATAGGACTGCATAGAGCTCTGCTCGAAAGATATTCCTAGAATAGAACTGGTAGAGAAATATCCAATCTTGGCTTAGAAATTCTCAGTCATGGAGAATCTGCCATGAGCCTTGGTAAATTGCTGTGGTGGTTAATTACACTCTATGTTTAAAAATAGTACACCAAATTTATAGTCAGAACTGTCTAATGAGTGACCTGTCCTTTCCATTATTTACAATCCTCCAATTCTTGGGGTATCTGCAAACCTTATCACTGTTTTAACACGGAAGCGTAATTAATCTGGTTGCGGCCTGATGTCTCTAGTTAACCTTGTCAGTTAACAAAGCAGAGTAACAAAACTTCTCTACTTGTTATGTCTCAGAAATAGCTGGATGCCTTTAAGAAAGTATCTCACCAAGAAAAATAAGAGAAGTAAAAGAGCACAAAGATCCAGTCTAGCATGATAATGTCTCTCTTTATGAGGAAAACTTGGGTTCTTTCCAAAAGAGGAATTGCATCGTAGATCAAATCTATGATCCATACAGTCCAGTGCCCTCTCTCAGAGTGACAACACCAGGGGCTGCCAAGAAGGTCTTGGGTGGATAAATTGACCATCATGAAGGAGTTATGATAATGCGAAAAAGTCAGGGATTGGCTTGAACCTTGAAACAGATGGGTATATAGGCTTTCCAAGATATGTATTTAGCTGTAATTATTATAACTGAAGGTACTTACTATTCAAAAAGATGTCCTCAATCTTTCTGATTCTTCTTTAGCTCTTGACTCAATTTCATCTCCTGTGTCCCAATGTTTTGCTGAGTTTTTATTCATGCTTGAACTTTGACCAGGGTCTCACAGAGCTAACCATCAGGACACCAGATCTCCGTCCTAAGTTCTTACATTGAAATTAGAACCTCATAAGGTGTTAGGGAGTTCAAGTTTTTTCCCTGCAATGGCTATATGCATTGCACTTATTGACATCCAAATCATCTTCCATCCTGCTGCTCGTTCAGCAGGTATGGTTAGCTTCCCCTGAGGACATCTGGACTGGACAACGGCCTAAATAATTTGGTGCCATCTGAAAATTTCCCACTTCACTGTTCACCCCCCTTTCTTCATTGTTACTAATGATCAAATATTTACCATGATACTAGTGTAACACCCTTCGCTGTGCTTCTCTCCCATCACAGGCAACCTGAAGATTTCTTAGCCTGATCGGTGCTTTGACCATGTAATGGCAGCTATTAACCTCACCCTCTCAGGTCCATCAACATTCATGCTAAATGGCATCCCTGGGCTGGAAGCTGCCCACATCTGGATTTCCATACCTTTCTCTGTGTTCTACATCATCAGCCTGTTTGGAAATCTCATTGTTCTGTTTGTTGTGAGCAAGGAGCAGACCCTGCACAAGCCCATGTACCTGCTGCTCTGCATGCTGGCGCTCACAGACATTGGGCTCTCCACCTGTGTTGTGTCAAAGGCACTGGGTATATTTTGGTTGGGTTTCAGAGACATCACTTTGGATGGCTGCATCACCCAGTTATTTTTCAATAGTGTACTTGGTGCAATGCACTCAGCCATCCTTGTGACAATGGCCTTTGATCGCTATATCGCCATACGTGACCCACTGAGATACACCACCGTCCTCACCAACGCACGAATCGCCAAGCTAGGGCTATTAGGTTTGCTACGAGCTGTTCTCTTGGCTTTGTCCACACCCTTGAACCTGCACAAGCCGCCATTCTGTGCAAACCGTGTTCTCTCCAAAGTATATTGTGAGTTCATGGCTGTGGAGAAGATGCTGTGTGCAGACACCTCAGTCAACTGGATGTACGGCTTGGTAATTGCTTTAGGGATCATCGCGTCAGACCTGACACTCATTGGCCTCTCTTATGGGCTGATCATCAGGACTGTCATCCGGATCACTTCCAAGAGAGTGCACCAGAAAGCTCTGAACACCTTCACGACCCACATCTGTGTGATGTTGATGTTTTATATTCCTATTCTTTTCTCTGTCCTGGTACACACATCTGGTCAGAGCATCCCTGCCCATGTTTACATCCTCTCTGTGAACATCTATCTCCTTGTCCCCCCTATGCTCAACCCCATCATTTATGGGGTCAAAACCAAAGAGCTTCGTGAGAAAGTGGGAAAATACATCTTCAGTTTGTGATTGTCTGGAGCCACTGACCTTAAAGATGCATAAAAAGAGGGTGGGGGAGAATATCCCCTCATTGATTAAGAGTGCAGTTCTGTAATTTGGAGGAGCTCAGCATTGTGGAAGTTCACTCCCTCAACATGTATTGCTCCCTACTTTGCTGAGATCCATTTTTCTGACCATCAATTGATCTTTTTCAGTATCACCTGACATCCCCACCCACAACACATTTGGCTTTTTCATAACTTCCTGGTGTCTCATATGATCTTAGCTCCATTTTTCATCAGAATGGTTGTTGATGTGAACCATTCCTCACTCTCCTCCCCTTTTCCTCTTTTTCCCCTATGTGCTATCACGTGGTCCTCAACTCAGTTATTCACAGTCCTGAGCAATTCTATCCAGTCCTGAGTCTTTCCAAGGAGAGGCTGAGGTTTCTCGGTTGGTTCAGTCTGCAGTTGAGCAGAATGGGGTGTGATTCAATAGTAGTTTTTAACTACCTGAAGGGGGTTCCAGGGAGGATGGAATTGGGCTGTTTCTCAGCGATGGCCAATAAGATACTGTGGGGGGGGGTTCTTCATTTGTTACTGTTACTTGACAAAGCCTTTGACTATGAGATTAGTGAAGAACGGGAATGGGTAACCTAAGGAGGTAGTGGAATCTCCATCCTTAGAGTTTTTCACCATCTGGTGAGGCTTTATATCAATAGTAGTCAAATTTCATTTTCTAATACTAGTCACATGTATTCGTAGAAGAGTTTCCATCGTGCCCTCTGTCATCAAGGGAATTCAGTGTTCTCCAGACAAAATCTGACTTAGATGGTTTTCACTGGCATAGTTTGCGATATTTTCACTTTACCTAAACCAGTCAGGGCATCTGCCACCAGATGCTTGTAACATTGAGGCCCTAATATTCTGCTATTATAGCTAACAGTCCCGACATCAGTAATCTGCTCACACATATAATGGTCTCACCCTGGCATACAGCAAGCAATTTACACCTTGCCGGTGATACCAATAGTCTCTGAAAA
>VOCT01088209.1:0-22612 GCA_007922175.1 Pelusios castaneus | reverse complement strand
CTACATTTTAAATGTCTAAGAATGCATTTTATTTTTGAGAAAAGATTTGTTGCATCTGAGAATAAACTCAGAAATACACCCATACAGATGATTTGAATATTCCCAGTACCTGGAACTTCTTGAGGATAAACCCAGATTGGCTGATTTTCTTGAGATGAGTATTCTAGGGTCAGAAAAATGAAACTGGCAATCTTTGGGAAGTTTCTGAGTGGGGCTTTTGGTTAAGTGTAAACACATTGTTGGCTAATTAAAGGAACCAGATGTTTTAGCAGTTTAAGGAAGACCATTGTCCAGATAATTCTAGTTACTGAGAATTGAATCTGATCTGTGCCAGAAGTGGCAGAAAAGGGGAACTCTGTAAAACAGGAAGAGGGAGGAGAGAACGCTGCAATTCTGAAACTTGTTTCCAAAGATTTGCTCAAAACTGGTTAAATCTGTTCTTTCTTAAAACTACCATTACACCACAATTTCTCCTCCATCTGTGTATCAGACTGAAAAGAACTTGATTGGTATACAAGCTTTAGATGTGACCAAATTTTACCCTCAAAACATTTTTTCTTGTGGTTTCAGAAGATTTGCTACTCATCACTGGGTTACCTTCTTGTGGCTCACCTGGGGCTAGCTCACAACAAGCCATCCAGCCAGGTCACCATTGTTTTCTCCTTTTGGGGTATCAAAGTCTGTCTGGATTAATTGTCCCATGCAGTCTTCCAATCCACTACCCAGACTGTACCACTTCCCCAGTGGCTAGTAGGGAAACCCAGGCCCATCCACTATTCTGGGTTCTAGTTCAGGGATCCTATGACTAACAAATATATTCTATGTAAACCCACGCCATGTTTCCGTTTCTCTGGCTGCTTCCTACCTTTCTTCTCTAACTCTGGCCCTCCTCATTACCATTGGAGCTTCCTACTAGGTCTCCTCATTGCCTTTTGCCACATTTCCCATCTCTTTGGGAAATTATTTCCTCCTTTCCCCATTCTGACCACCAACTTCCTTTCTTTATATTTGTCCCAATTCCTGCTGCAGTGGGTCTTCATCAGCCTTAGGCCTTATCATCCCATGCTCTTCTTCAGGTGTAACCTATGACAGGTAGCCTATGCCTCCTTTTACCTAGTCAGGCCTTGTATGGGATAGACACCTCATTGCATATGGGAAGAAATGGGGAGGAGGGGGGAATCTTTCTAATAGCTGCCTAAAGCTCATTAAAGGAATGATTGAGCTGCTCTAATGATTATGCATAAGTAAAGTAAAAATAAGGAATTTATTGGCTCTATTTAAAGCAGGTTTTGTTTGTTTGTGTTGTTTTACAGTTCCTTTAGGTGAGGTTTCTTTACACCGGTAAATCAACTGCACAGTATTCCCCAGAAAAAATATTGAAAGTATGTACCCTCTTGCAAGCTTCTGACAGGGTATAAACTATTATTATTTTTTGCTAATTTTGAATCTTGATTGAAGGAATCATCTTTATTTTTTATCATAGGCATAAACTATCTGAGCATCAGTGTGGCTTGTACATGTCAGCTGATATTCAGAATCAAGAAGCAGGCTTGGTCATGGTGTATCGTACATTAGAAATAGTTGGCTTTATTCAGTACTGTTCCTGGAACGAATACCACAGTTCTGTAAGAGGAGAAAATCTGTCAGCAAGGGCTCTTTCACGGTCTTTCTATAGTAAAAATCACTCTTATAAAACCATCCTTTGCAATGCTTTGGAGCCAATATACAAAGTAAAAGAAGGACCCATGTATGTTAACATATTTAATTTTCCATTTTTCTTTTCAGCTTACTTCCACTGATTGGGGGGGGGGGGGGGGAAGCAGATTTTGGAATTATCCCAGGTGAGTGTAGAGTGTAGAGACAAAGAATTAGTATTTCCTAGCCTGGTTGGTTATTAGTTAATATAACTTGAAGCACCATGAAGGAAAATGTTGCATGTGTTTACTAGTTCCAAAGGGGTCGCCGTGTTAGTCTAGTTCAGCATTACGAACAAGGAGTCCTGTGTATAAAGACTAGAAAGACTAACAAATTTATTTATCACATGTGTTTACTATGCTCCTAATAAATATATAGATCGAAAACTTGCAATTCATGAAACAATCACCCCCTCCAATTACAAACTGTGGGCCAGATCACTCTTAGCAGGAATGTGAAATACTCTGATTAGCCAGGATTTATATCACAGAGGGAAAATCAAGGGCTATACAGAGATGGGGAAGAAGATGGACAGAGAAAACAACAGACTTTAGCACCATTCCAAGGACAAGAGCATCAGAAGCAAACTTACAGTTGTTCATTTATGAAAGAATTGTCGACAGTTACAACACAATTAGCTGGACACTGACAGAGCCAGTGGTATAAGGCGCACAGTTACAATCTCCTGTTCATTATTGTGAAAGACAAATTGGTTCTGCTTTTCTTGGCTGTGGCAGAGCTGGTAAAATGCACCTGGATTATCCTGGGATTGAGTAGCAGCTTCAGCAGCAGCAGGTCTATGTCTGCCAGAAGAAATATAATCTCCCAGAGCAGCAGAGGAGAAAAAAGCATCATCATCATCATCATCAGGCATTTTAGAGTGGGAGTCTGATTGGGCAATTCCTTTCTGTTATAAATCATTGTCCACTCAACAGCTAATCATCATCGTCCAAGGTTCTCCAGTGTTCTGACGCACACTTCTTCAGTAAGGCATGGTATATCATGAAGCTCTCAGAATGTAGGGTTCACCTGATTTCACCGTGGAAAGGGTCAACTTTTCTCCTAGCAGATCATTCCATTGTAGCAGTATTCCTTGCTTAAACACTAGTTTAGTAAACCATCACAAGGGTGCCCAATTTTATGATTCTAAGAGATGCATTTGGGCAGCTGAGAGCCATATGTAGCTTGCATATAAATCTCAGAATTTTAGGAAGAGATACTGATAATTGAATGGCTAGCTCTCTTCCTTCTCAATCAATCCTGATTCCATTTTTTGGCATGGCACTGGGGTAACACTGAGCTGTTGTGGTGAGATCTTTCTGCCCAGACCAAAGACCTGATTCATTGATATTTATATCAATTGGGCCTTGGGCCTGGGCAGAAAGAAAACAGAAAAATCAGGGGAAATATTAATTACCAGGCTACAGAGGCTGGCTCTATATTTAATTAACCACCAGGCTCTTCCCCTTTTTTGGTGTAATGATTTTTTGAGCATTTATACAAAGTAGAACAGCTTCTGCTGGAGAGATTGTGAGTAGCTCACTCCAGAATAATCAAGTGGTTAGCATGTACATTGGGGAGGGGGACATCAGAAGTCAAGTTCCAGCTCTGGATTGGGGATTCAAACTAGAGTCTCTAAGAGCCTAGGCAAATGCCCTTATTACTGGACATAGATTATGTAGGGGAAATGCATACAAGTGTCTGAAGCTGAGCATGAAAAGTATTTTCCCAGCTGAAACTATTGGTTCAAATTCATAAATAGTTTCAGATTGACTGAAGCTATTTTTTTCATTAAATAAACTAGGCAACTGAAAAATTTTGCCCAGCTCTACTGATGACTCCGTTTTCTATGGCTCCATCACATCAGACATCATAAGCTATGTATACACTATAAAAAGTTAGGTCGACTCTAAGTCGACTTAACAAAGTGGTTTCCCTTAATCAAAACTTAGTAATTTGACCTAACTTCCCTTAGGCCGACCTAAGAAAGTGGATTTATGTGTCCACACTGGGCTTAGGTCAACCTAAGGAAGGGTTAGGTCGACCTAAGGAGGGTTAGTTTGAATACCCCACGGTTCTTATTAAGTCGACCTAAGCGTTCATTAGGTTCACTTAAGGAAGCCCCTTAAGTCAACCTAATGAAAGCCTAGTGTGGACATGGATTAAGTTAGGTCGATTTAAGCCTCCTTAAGTCAACCTAACTTGCCAGTGTAGACATACCCATAGACTCTGAGATCAGAAGGAACCAATATGATCATCTAGTCTGACTGCCTGCATAGTGCAAGCCACAGAACTTCAGCTACCCACTCCTGTAATAAACCTATAACCTATGATTAAATTATTAAAGTCCTCAACTGACTTTAAGGTACAGAGAATCCACCAGCAAGTGAGCCATGCCCCACCACAGAGGAAGGCAAAAAAACCCCAGATCCTTTGCCAATCTGCCCTGGGAGAAAATTCCTTCCCGACTCCAGATATGGCAATCAGTTAAATCCTGAGTATGTGGGCAACACTCACTAGCCAGACCTGGCTTGTACAGTGTAATGAAGAATCCAATATCTATTCCTGCCCTTTGGAAAACAGGTTCAGACTCTTGGATTTTTGTAGGCTGTGCTCTGCTTTAGGGTGCAATCTTTTCTTTTGGATGAACATTTTACTGTCCTCTGCCACATCTTTTTCATATCAAGCTAGACCACTCTGCTCCGTCTGGGGCTACATGTTAGGACATTTATGTTAATAGGAGCTAAGCTTGTGTCTAAAATTAAATACATGCTTAAATGCTTTGCTGCATTGGGATTAATTACTGAACCAGGGCCTTGGAGTCCAGACATGGCTGTTTCTGTGTAGCTGCACTTGAAGATGAGTCTAACTTTCAAAAAAATATGTAAATGCTGCACAGACCTCACTGGAAAGGAAGGAAATAACAGCACCCCTTTACCGTGCATACTAGGAGTTGATAATACAGAAATATGAGACAGGAGCATTTGGGAGTTGATAAGCCCCTTATCCCTGACTGTCAAAACAAAAGGTGATGGGGTCTACAGACCCCTGACTAAGACTAAAGGAGTAATGGAGCAGTACTGGGCCCAGAAGGCCCCGTGATTCATCAGCTCCAAAGCAGGTGCCAAAGGTGGGGCCTGCTTCACAAGAGAGGCTGACAGGCAAGATGGGAGAGAGGGAAGGAGAGACTGGCAACACACAGACAACCAGGCTCTAGCTTCTGGGACAAAGAGGTTTACAGGCACAGAGTCTAGAACCAGGGGTGTCAAAGTCATTTGCTATGGTGGGCCAGATTGTACTTAATTGTACGTCAAGTGGGCTGTATATACCATAAATCAAAATATTAGGGTATTCTCATGGCATTGCGGGGTGTTGTGTACGTGAGATTGCACTCCACAAGACCTCTCTCTTAGGGAGAGACAATGGTCCCACAGAGCACTGTCATGGGTCGGTTGGAAGAGAGCCACATCCGGCCCACAGGCCGCATGTTTGACACCCCTGTTCTAGACTATGAGTCAGACCCAACTGGGAGGCCAAGGGCCTGATCCTCTTTTTCTTCTCCAACCCACCCTTCTCTCTGACAAGGGGGAGCAAGTGGATACTGGCAAGTGAGTTGGGAAGACTCTTCTGACTGTGCTATTGAGACTGTGGGAGCAATCTTCTGCTGACAGGGAAGCTTCACACCCCAAACTGAAGAGAGAACAACAGGAGGTGTGAGGTGGCCCAGAGGAGTAACACTCACCTCACCTCTTCCTTCTTGGGTCCTGCATTGGGTCCTAGTGGAGCAGGAGGGTTTAGGTCCCCCTACACTTCCTCCCACTTATCGCCACTGGAAGAATCTGGAGAGCTCTAGGGATTGGCACACTGTAAAATAGTCATTAGGCCTTCAGATTGCCAGGGAAGGCTTTCCCAAGACACTAAGGCTATGTCTACACTTACTAAAATTAGTTCAAATTAATTAGTTCGAACTAACTAATTTGAACTAATTTTAGTTAGTTCGAATTAGCTTAATTCGAACTAGAATGGCCACATTGGAATGTTAGTTGGAACTAAGCAAGCACTTGCTTAGTTCGAATTAGTGATCCCCATTCATTTCAATGGCCAGTTAATTCAAACTAAGAAATTAGTTCGAATTAACATGGCCACATTGGTTAATTCGACGTAGTTAGTTCAATTAACCCATTAGTTCAAATACCCTATTCGAACTTATTAGTTCAAATTAAGGAAGCCCTTAATTCGAACTAACTAAAGCCTAGTGCAGCCACGGCTTTAGTTAGTTCAAATTAAGCCTCCTTAATTCGAACGAACTTGCCAGTGTAGACAGAGCATAAGATTCTTGAGCCATGGCTTGCCCACTAGGCCTGCTGGCCACAAGTGAACCACACTATGCAAAACAGAATAAACAATAATATCCCTAAGTTATCAAGCACTGACTAGATCTCTGCTAAGCCATTGAACTCAAGGCTTAGAAACATATGAGATATCTCATACTTAGAAATCTCTATTTCATCCTAGAAAAGTCAGATGAACAATTTTCCAAAGTATGTATTCTATATGTTAAAACAACAAGAGTCCTGGGGCATCTTAAAGACTAACAAATTTCTTCAGGCATAAGTTTTCATGGGCTCAAGTGGGTTAGAGCCCACGAAAGCTTATGCCCGAAGAAATTTGTTAGTCTTTAAGGTGCCACGGGGCTCTTGTTTTTGCTGTATACAGACTAGCATGCCTATCCCTCTGGGTATTCTATATGTTGTTAAACTGGGACTTGAGTAACTTCTCACCCCTTATCCCCAAGACCTATCTGGATGGTCTACTGGAGTGAAGGACATTGGATAACTCTAGAAACCCTAAAAGAAAGCCAGAACAATAATAATTACTTTTGACGCCCAGCCATAAAGACCCACCCTCACTGCAATACTGAACACATTTACATCCTAGATATCAATGACCTAACTGAATATACAAAGCCACTGACCTTTATGCACTACCAAACAGATGTATATTTACAGCTGGTCTCTGAAGGAACTCTAAAATGCGTAGCTACAGAGTCTCTACAGTTGTCTATAACATTAGATACTTTTCTTATGTCATTTGAACTTATTGTGTCGAGTCCTACAATCATATAATTGGCTGTCTTATGTTTTCGTATTTTGTGAATGAAAATATGTGATAGCCTGAATAAATATTCCACACAATGATCAAATAATTTGGCCACAAAAGACCAATGTTTTGGGATCCTTCAACATGAAAAGTGATATATTAATAATAATATAATTAATTAGTTACATAATGTGTTAGTATTGCACATACGTAAGTCTGAAATCCAGAATGAAAGCCTTTTAGTGAATAAAAATATCAATCTGAATTATATTATATATTTATATATATTGATATATATATGTATTATATTGTGTATATTATATTTTGAGCTAGCATCTATTAAATGTCTTCTATTACAACGAAAGCAGATCTTTAATAGCAAATCAAAAAGAAATTTCAATCACCTTCACAAATGCTATGCCTAGATGCTGAATAAACTTAGCAATATTACTGGCAGAAAATGAGATGAAAATAGTCTATGGTGTTTTGCTCATGGTTCACATAGGGATATACTTTGCAGGAAAAGGTCAGTAGCTGCTGCATATTTGGATACTGAGTACAGTGGCCCGATCCAGCAAAACTCTCATTGACTTTAACAGGAGTGATACTGGGTCCTTTATGTAAATCTCCCACTTAGAGGTACATTAGAGAAATCTGAAATCATTTCAGCAGACAGCTGTAAACATCAGTGAGGTTTTAACTGAATAAAGAATGGTGACTATTTTCATGACATCATAAAATGTATAACAGGATCCATTTGTGTTTGTGTTTCCACAAAGTTTCCTGCAGCCTTCCTGTAAATTCAGATAGGCAAACATTTGCATGTTATTTTAGGAGAGACGTTTTAAAAATACTGACAGACGGCTGTTAGAAAGGGATCATAACTTTCATGGGCCAGGGTACAGCTGAGAGCTTTAGGACACCAAGTCCTTTGTCGTGTTAACGCATCACCCCACAGTGTTCCTGTGCTTTTGCATTACTCATTTGGAAGGATATTTTTAGAAAATAATTTTTGTTTTTTTCACTGGAAATTTCCTACAATTTGCATCAGGTTGGACTAAATATATATATAATTTTAGGGAGAAAAACATTGTAATGGTGGAGTCCGGTAGTATGATAGAACAGCCCATTTGCATCTCGTGTCTACTGACTTAGGACAGGGAAGGGTCTAAACAAATAGTTGGCATCAGCTATTTCTACTAAGGAAAAATGAATCAAATGGATTATTTTAACCATAATGGGGCTTTTTAGTAGTGTGACTCATGATGAGGAAGACCTAGGCCATCCGTTCCTAGATCATCTGTCCCAGTGAAGGGGAGTTCCATACTCAATATATATTTTTGAATGCTATGGTTTACATTTTCAGAAGTGAATAGTCAAGTACAAAAGAGGATGTGTAAGGTGGTTGAGAGGGGCAGATGGGAGGATGGGAAGCACAGACTTGTGGCAACTAACACAATAACAGATTTGACTAAGTGTGAACAGAGGAGGGGTCAGTGCTGTTTTTTCTCACCCCTCTTTCTTCTTACTTCCCCACAAGCCTTCTTTATCCTTTAATATTTCTCTAGGACAACTTCTGACTACAGGGTTCCAGTTTTTCCACTTTGAAAATATTATCTGCTTTCATAAGAGCAGTAGAAGCTGTGGGAGGGGATATCTTACAGCCTATCCTGGGATTCTGTCTGGAGAATTCTGTCAAGATTCTTCAAGATTTGGGGGCTGCAGGTGATAATCAGCTGAACATGAGCTCTCAGTTGACACTGTGTCCAAAAAAGACTTTAAATGGGGAATCTTGAACAGAAGCAGAGAGGCTATTTTACCTCTCTGTTTGGCACTGGTGCAATTGCTGCTGAAATATTGTGTCCAGTTCTGGTGTCCATAGTTCAAGAAGTATGTTGATAAATTACAGAGGGCTCACAGGAGAGCAACAAGAATGATTAAGGGATTAGAAAACATGCCCTATAGCCATAGACTCAAGGAGCTCAATCTGTTTAGCTTAACAAAGAGAAGTTTAAGGGGTCACTTGATAACAGTCTATAAATACCATCACGGAGAAGAAATATTTGATTATAGGTTCTACAATCTAGCAGACAAAGGTATAACAAGATCCAGTGGGTGGAAGTTGAAGCTAGACAAATTCAGACTGGAAACAAGGCATACATTTTAAACAGTGAGAGTAATTAGAAGAATTTACCAGGGTTCGTAGTAGATTCTCCTTCACTGGCAATTTTAAAATCAAGTTTGGATGTTTTTCTTAAAGATCTGCTCTAAAGATTATTTTGGGGATGTTCTTTGGCCTGTCTATACAGGAGGTCAGAACAGATCACAATGTGAATGGCCCTTTCTGGCCTTGGACCCAATTTATCTAAAACTTCAAGGAAGAATTAGAGGCTTTTGGAGCAGGGCCAGATTATCAAAGGGGCCGGAGGGGCTTAAGCCCCGGGCCTTGGTGAAAAGGTGACCCCAGGCTCCAGCTCCTAAAGCCCTTCCAACAATCCAGAGACCCCGCTCAGCGCGGGCAGGGCAGAGGGAGGGTAGTGGGCCAGCAGGGAGGAGCTCTGCTCTCTGCTCCCCCGGCCAGCTGGTCTGCCCCTGTTGGTGGGGCGGGCCAGAGCTCACTGCCTTCACCCAGAGGTGGGGTCAGCTGGCGCAGCCTGTGCTCCTCCGGCCTGGCCCACAGTTCTCCAGAGCCTGTGGCCCTGGGGGGCTGAATTGGGGCCTGTCGTTGCACTGCATGCCATCCGCCATCCCACCCCTCCAGCAGACTAGCCGGAGCGGGACCAGAGTGGGAGTCCCGCTCCCCCAGCAATGCAGGGGGCAAGGGCCCAGCCCTGGTGGTGGGGCACCCAGGCTAGGGGCCCCACAGTGAGGGCAGGGGACCCCATGATGGGGGCCCCACAATGGGGGGTAGCCGTCCCCGGCCAGTTAATCCAGCCCTGTTTGGGAGGGGCCAGTTTACAAAGTGCAGAGGAAGCTGAGTGAGGAAGGAGGAGCACAGTTTGCAACCTGCGGGGCAGTCTGGGGAAGTCCTGATTTATAACCTGCAGTCCCAGTTATTTTCTGAACCAATGGCCACTGCCTAAGGTCTTGTTCTGCTACCTTTGTGCCACATGCTGTGATTTTCTATTCAGTCTTTAATGGGAGGCTAATATAAGCAATTGGGTTAAAATCCCCCACAATAAACCTGCTTCCTGGGAAATCCTGTAATTTGTGGACACCTTATCTTGTCCACAGCACACGTTTAACATTACCAATCAAAGGGAGGATGTGAACAGTGACAGTAAAATGTTAACTACCTCTCTGATGTGATTGCCTTGGATGAAGCTGGTAGTGAGTGTGAACAGAGTTTCTTATCTGCTCATAAACAAGCCAGAGTGACTGTAAACTCCACCTGTGTAAATTTTCAATTAATGCATGCTTTTAAAAGTCTCTCTAGATCAATGCAGTTTCTTTTTTAAAAGGTGACACATTATCATAGTGTTGCCAACTTGCAGCTTTAGGTGTTTTCTTAAAGCCACAGCTTCTGGATCCATGATTACATTAGAACCTCAACCTTCATGTTAATTAGATTACACAGAAATGCTTAAAAACATGAACCTGAGGGTACCTTGAAAGTGCAAAAACCAGAAGACAAATAAAAAGGATCTCAATTAAAAAAAAAAAATCTCATTTTTAAGCCAAGCTCATGATTTTGGGGGACTTAGCTCTTGATTTTTGAATGATCCAGGTTGGCTATACTGATATCTTTTTTAAAAAAACAAGCCACGAGGAGAAATAGGGCCTCACTTATCCTTGTGCCAAATGGGGCAAATGATATGAAAACTTCACAGTGGTTTAACAGGAAAGCAAACAATGACCAGTGATTGTGAGGTGTCCTTGAATGCACCCTACAATCTATTTGAATTGCAAAATGTTGCCCCAGCTGTTCTTTGTCATGAAACTAAATTAGCACATTCAGATCCTCTGGTCAGTAGATACGATCAGCTAAAGTAACCTCATGTGACATCATTTGTTACTTATCAGTAACACCTGGAAAACAAGAATGATCTCTCTAAATTGAAAGGATAAGAGAAATAAAAGACACAGAGTTCAAGACCTACTTAGCCCAGTGGGGAGAGACAACAGAGTCCTGTGGCACTTTTAAAGACTAACATATTTATTTATTGCATGAGCTTTCGTGGGAGAAAATCCCACTTCGTCAGATGCTTTGAAGATAGGAAAGTTTCCTATCTTCAAAGTGTCTGACGAAGTGGGATTTTCTCCCACGAAAGCTCATTCGATAAATAAATCTGTTAGTCTTTAAAAGTGCCACAGGACTCTGTTGTCTTTCTACAATAGACTAACACGGCTACCCCTTTGGAATTTGACCCCAGTGGGGAGAGTTTGTGTTACAAAATGTAATCAGATTCTTAAGAGTGGTGTAAGAGAGCTAGAAAATGTAATCCAAAGCTCAGCATGTAACTGGGGGTACATCTACATTCTGATGGCAGGTGCATGGAGGAACAGAAAGTTTCACTGATGTAGCTAAACTAATGTAAAACAAACAAGGAGTCCAGTGGCACTTTTAGGGTATGTCTACGCTAGCAATTTAGGTCGATTTAAGGACACTTAAATCGACCTAAATTACTCCACGTCCACGTCCACATTGGACTTTCATTAAGTCGACTTAAGAAATTCCTTAAGTCAACTTAAGGAAAGCTTAAGTCGACTTAATAACTTTCCCTCTTTAGGTCGATTTAAGCCTTAAATTGACTCCTTAAGGCGACTTAACGCCAGTGTGGACTGGGAGTAGCCCTTAAGTCGACTTAATTAAGTTGACTTAATGCCAGTGTGGACAACTATGTCCAATGTTAAGTAGACTGAATAAGGTCGACTTAAAGGTAGCCACTCTGTTAAGTCGACTTAACAAAGTCGACTTAATTTTTCCTAGTGTGGACATACCCTTAAAGACTAACATTTATCGCATTCACTTTCACGGGAGAAAATCCACTTTGTCAGCCGCTTTAAATTTGCTAATCTTTAAAAGTGCCACAAGACTCCCTGTTTATTTTGGTGAACTAGACTAACACGGCTATCCCTTTGGAACATCTCAACTAATGTAGATCTCTACTGTTAACTTCGGGGGCTAGACTTTTGCTGGTGTAAATTAGCATAACTCCACTAAAGCCAACAGAGTTATGCTGATTCACAATATCAGCCTTGATGTAAAAAGTGGCTTACACTAGTGTACTTTTCCCCAAGCAAGTTATTCTTCACACCAGTGCTGCATGTAACAGTACAGAAACATATGAATCATCAGATCAATCTACACATGGTCCATGTAGTCCAGTATCTTGTGTCTAACAATGGCAGCATCACAGGAGAATATGTCACTTTTTCTATTGCTGTAGTATGTCTAAAATTAAGGATTTGAACTGGTGCAGCTGCCCCGGTATAACTCCACCAGTTCAAGAAAATCCCCCATGAAATGGACAAGCCCTAACTAGCACAGGGTAGTATTTTTGTTGTGCATGATTACAGTCAGGACAGATGAGATATTTGGGCCAAAATGTAGGAAGTAAATATAAATAATTTTTACAAGACATTTTAAAATTATTGTGCACAAATGCAGGATATTCACATTGTTTATTGAGCAAAGCGTTTTGGTAATCTGCATTTTTTTTTTTTTTTTTTTTTTTTTTTTTTGGTACTATAGTGGGTTATAGGAATGCACAGGATGGCACAAAAAGCACAAAACCTTGCTCAAAGGAGACAGAGAAAGCTTTGTTAATAAAACTAAAGATATGTCTGAACCAAACCTCTACCCTAAACACTGGGAAATTTGGATTTGTCTCTAGACCTCACACCTTTCTTCTATCTCTATAATGAGCCAAACTGAACACTTCGATCTAAATCGCCTCGAAGCTTGGGGAAATTTAGATTCAAATGCCAAATTAGCAATTTACAGTCAACTCCAAATAAAATATAAACATTCACTAAAGCCTGAAGTCTATTCCTTTCATGGGTTACACACTCAAACTTTCCACTGAAGTGCTTATTCCCACAGTAAGATTGGGGCCTTTAGGTAGGTGTCAGTTGTCAGTAGTCACTTATCAGGATAATTCATTGCCCCAGGGGGAATGCGAGTTCAGAAGCAGTAGCCTTCTCCCAGTTCAACAGAGGTCAGCCACATCAAAGAGTAGATGTGCATGGATTCTGAATGGGTGGGACTGGCTACTGCTCTTGAAGTTGCCAGTTTCCTTTGCTATACAGTCCTAGGAATGGCATAGGATGTATTTTGAAGACAGAAATATGTTGAAAATCTGGGATTACAATCTCATTTGGGTAACAGTTAAGGGAAAAAATAAAAATAGAAGAAACTTAAACTTGATCACGTTTTGTATTTAGGTGATGCAAATCATTTTTTTAAAAAGTAGAAAAGAATTCTGCATAGGAGTCTGATTTCACACTTTTAATACCAACAGATCACAGTTGACTTCAGGTGAGTTTTTCTCCTGATTTATGCCAGAGTGAGAGAGACAAGAGTCAGGCTAGTTGAAAGTAAAAGAACACGATGCAAAGAATACATATGGTATTCTCAAAGGCTCTGTGGCTATGTCTACACTTGCAAGTTAGTTTGAATTAAGGGAGCTTAATTCGAACTAACTTAAGCCTTGGCCACACCAGGCTTTCATTAGTTAGAATTAAGGGCTTCCTTAATTTGAACTAATACATTTGATTGCTTAGTTCGAACGAACCCTTAATTTGAAATAGTTAGTTCGAATTAAGTCAATGTGGCCGTATTAGTTCAAACTAACTGCTTAGTTCGAACTAATCGGCAGATTGACCTTCATGCAACTGACTAATTTGAACTAAGCAAGTGCCCTGCATGGACATGGCTAGTTCGAACTACATTCTAGTGGGGCCATGCTAGTTCGAATTAAGTTAATTCGAACTAACTAAAATTAGTTCAAATTAGTTAGTTTGAATTAAGTAATTCGAACTAGCTTTTGTAAGTGTAGACATAGGTGTTTTGCTAGGACTATATCTTTTGCACTGCTTACATTTAGCAGGATGGGGAAAGAAAACAGCTTATTGAACATTTTCATTTTAAACAAAATCTACCAGGTGTGCAAAGCTAAATGAGGTTTATTCAGGTATTGGTGTTGGATGGGAATGAAATGAAAAGAGCTACACTGGTGAGAGGAGAGAAAACAGTGGTCAAGGGAAATTCTGGACTCATGAAATGGCTGAGGGAAAGAGTCAGAGGAACTGAAGGTTATAGAGTTTTTTTAAGTTAAGTGCTGTTACTGGTTCAGACTGATTTAAATCAGGAAAGGAAATTTCTATTCTCCCACTTACTGTTTAATAAGTTTTATAAACATTTTTTTTTAAACTACCTAAAATGTACCTCATTATTCTTGTTTCGAGTCTGTCTGAACTGAAGAAATTATTCATTACTATCCCGTCTTGCTGTTGCGTGGATGAGCTAGGCTAAAAGACACTCCTGTCTCCAGAATCGGCATGTGGCATGAGGGAGAATGTATCACTATATATGGACAGAGGGGAAACACAGGATAAAAAATTAGGGACAAAAACATTTCACAGAAATGCAATGTAGTTTGCATGTCATTTAGATGGTAATTATTATTCATTTCAGTTTATATTGTTTTATTTATTTATTTGTTTGTTTAGAACAGGGGTCTGCAACCTGCTGCTCTTTGGCTGCCCCCTTGGTGTACCAGCCTCCCTCTCCCCGCAACCGGGGCACCCTGCAGATGACCTATGCCAGGCTCTGGGATCCCCACCACTGCAGGTGGCCTGTTCCTGGTTCCAGGTTCTTGCCCCTGCCAGGGGGCCCTACAGCAGGCACTCTGGCTCAGCTCCGAACTGCCCTCACCAGAAGGCTACACCCACTGAGGCTCTCAAAACACTTGGTTATTGAAGGAATTTTTAAAAATGGCGCTTCTTATCTTTTGGGTTGCCAACCCCTGGTTTAGACAGAAAGTACTGTATAAAGAGCTAGATATTGTTAATGTTAAGCTCTGGATGCCCTTTACAGATACTTGAAATAGAATCTCCATTAATAACTAACCCATCAATTTTGTCTTGATCTCCTCATAGCTATAAATAACCAACCAAGAAAAAGAAGGAAATACCTCCTTGTCCCATCTCCTCCGCAAACAATACTCACACCCAGTACCCACCCTCACTAGCCTCCCATATTCCTCAAAAACCCAGGGACCGCACATTGGTAATATGTCCCAAATTTCAAGAGAATTGAGGTGTTTGGGATCAAAACTGAGGGCCTTCTTTTCTATTTAAACCAAGAGAGCTCCTGCTTGAATGCCTCCTTTTACCACAAATTCAGCTGTATCATACAAGGGAGAGGTGGTTTCTCAAGTAGAGGGCTCCTGGTTTAGGACCTTAACTAGTGCCCATTGAAATCAATCAATGAGAGTCAAGACCAAAGCAGATTGTGAAGAACTTCAAAAAGATCTCACAAAACTAAGTGATTGGGCATCCAAATGGCAAATGAAATTTAATGTGGATAAGTGTAAAGTAATGCACATTGGAAAAAATAACCCCAACTATACCTATAATATGACGGGGGCTAATTTGGCTACAACGAGTCAAGAAAAAGATCTTGGAGTCATTGTGGATAGTTCTCTGAAGATGTCCGTACAGTGTGCGGAGGCGGTCAAAAAAGCAAACAGGATGTTAGGGATCATTAAAAAGGGGATAGAAAATAAGACTGCAAATGTATTATTGCCCTTATATAAATCCATGGTACGCCCACATCTCGAATACTGTGTACAGATGTGGTCTCCTCATCTCAAAAAAGATATTCTAGCACTAGAAAAGGTTCAGAAAAGGGCAACTAAAATGATTAGGGGTTTGGAGAGTGCCTCGTATGAGGAACGATTGAAAAGGCTGGGCCTCTTCAGCTTGGAAAAGAGGAGACTGAGGGGGGACATGATAGAAGTATATAAAATTATGACGGATGTGGAAAAAGTGGACAAGGAAAAGTTGTTTAAATACTCCCATAATACAAGAACCAGGGGTCACCAAATGAAACTGATAGGTAGCAGGTTCAAAACAAATAAAAGGAAGTTCTTCTTCACACAACGCACAGTCAACTTGTGGAACTCCTTACCTGAGGAGGTTGTGAAGGCTGGGACTATAACAATATTTAAAAGGGAACTGGATAAGTTCATGGTGGCTAAGTCCATAAATGGCTATTAGCCAGAAAGGGGTTAAGAATGGTGTCCCTAGCCTCTGTTTATCAGAGGATGGAGACGGATGGCAGGAGAGTGATCACTTGATCATTGCCTGTTAGGTTCACTCCCTCTGGGGCACCTGGGCACTGGCCACTGTCGGTAGACAGATACTGGGCTAGATGGACCTCTGGTCTGACCCAGTACGGCCTTTCTTATGTTCTTATGAGTCTTTCCATTCATTTCAATAGGCTTTAGATCAGGCTCTTAATACGAAGCTGTAGGCAAAGAAGTCTGCGTGACGATGGAAATCTGCAAGCTTCCCAATGGATTTTACTGGTCTGTTCGTACATTACCCTACCCTACTTTTGGAACCTAAGCATTTTGATGTATTTCTTAGTTGCTAGCTGTGAAGAGAGAATGTCAGAATATAACTGGTGGTGTCCCGTTGTATCTCCAGACAGGTTTACGGTAACAGCTAAATATCTCACAAACTGTGAAATTTAATTTCGTTTACCATGTTAATACTAATAGCATCAGACATTCCAAGTATACTTCTGATATCACCAGAGTTCCTTGTTCCAGTATTCTGGTAGCATCCTACTACTCCATAAATTGCTTCTCTCTGACCTAGCTATTACAAGGTTGAAATTTGTTTTTGAACTAATTGTGCTGTAAGCATTGGCCATCAATGGGATACAACCTTGGGCTGTTCAGACGTTTGTTCTGATTATTGGTATGTATCTTAAAGAGAACATGGGCCATCATTAGTGTGTCTTCACTTGGCATCTGAAGGCTAGTCTTCACTGACGGTGACCAATTCTTTTCTGTCAGATCAATCTTCTCAATTGACTGATTGGGTCTATGAAGACCAGCTCAGTCGATCAGGAAGTTGATCATGAGGACCACCCTGGCAAGTAATGTAGTGCTGAGTCGATGGGAGGGCATTTCCCATTGACTCAGTGCACTGAAGACACCACAGTAAGTTGATGTTAGGTAGTGAAAGGGAGACATGCAAGTTATTTTAAGTAACTTGTGTATATCCATTCGATTGCCACTGAAATCCTGCAGTGCTGTAGACCTGCCATTAGTTAACAATGCATTCCAAATGTAACAATTCACGTCTTGCAGGACTATTGTTTCAAGCTTTATACAAACTACGGGAGATATCTGCATTTGGGAATACTTGCTTCATACCTTGAAGGTCTTCTTCAAAATCATAACAACTGGAGACATTTGAGGGGGGTGGGGTTGGGGGGGGAGAGATGTTGTCATCTTGTTTTCCAGAACCCTCACGTTCATTTAAAAAAAAAGGAAATGTTGTTTCATTGGACTGGTATCACTCAGCCCAAAGTGAACCAGTAATGGCATTCACAATGTAGCTGATAGAATATTAAGTGAAACTCAGTGGCATGTATGAAATGAGTTGATGAGTTCAGTCCATTTTCTAATGGACAAATGTCCGTGTCTCAAAACTACCCTGTTTTAACTAGTATCTTTGTTGTAAACTCCAACAGAGAGGCTAAGGATGAGCATGGAAGCAGAACTATTGTGTCCCTGCTAGATGTGGTCTCCTGGGTCAGAGCTGAGGAGCAGTGATGTGTCTGTGTGAGGAAAATTGTGCTGCCCCTGCTTATACAATACCTGCCCTAAAGAGAGAGGCCTTTGATCTATGAACTTGTTCATCTAGCAGCTTTCAAAAACACTACATTAGATTAAAAACTGCTAAAGGAATATTGAAATTGAGTTTCTCGAACTCAATTGAGGTGCTTTTTACTCTGATGGTAAAGGATGCCCAAAGGGTCATTTACTAAAACTCTGGAGTGCAGCTCAGAATGCAGGATTTTTGCATTTCTATGGCCCTCACAACAGTAGCAACAGCAAATGTTAATAATCTAACCAAAGCTTCCATGACTTTCCTTGTGTCTGACAGCAATGTCTAGATTTAAAATATACGGACAAGGCCAGCTAGGAGAAAAATGACTACAGAAATCACATGGATTTGGAGCAAAGCCTCTACAGAAATCCTGTATGCCTTGGCAAAAAGTCTTACAGCTGTCTACTCTTCAGCTGGTTTCTAGAAACAGTATGTAGATAAGACAAACATAAAAAAGCAGTACATTCTAAATACAGTGTTTGCATATTACTACAAAACCACATAAGAAAAACAATACAATACAATTCAAGTTTATTTAAAAAAAAAAAAACAACACCAAAACAACCTAGCAAAGCAAAGGGCCAGTTCCTTCATTCCTTACTTGGGCTAAAGGGCCATTGAAGTCAATCCTGTTAATGATCGAGGGGACTTGCAAGGGCCCTTCAGTTAATTTGTGTGTGTGTGTGTGTGTGTGTGTGTGTGTGTGTGTGCACGTGTGCACAGAATCTCATAAGACGGTCCTTTTGAATGCAGAACTGGTCCTGAAACTTGTCAATTATTTTCCAGATAAGGACATCATGCAAACAATGCTGTCACTTGCAGCACTGATTGAAACATCTACCGACTGTTAGCCCAATTTATTAAAATACTATTTGCTTTTAACTGAGTTTTATTAAGTGTGTGTGTGTGTATGAGTTGGGGGAGGAAGAGAAAAGGAGTGTGTCAGAATATTTCTTGTTATCTGTGTTCTACTGACCTAGTACATGTGCATGTAAGGCATTCAATGTCCTGTTGGTCCTCCGTAATTGTAAAATGAAATTAAGAGAATTATCTTCTGCTCTAGTTTCCAGATAAACAAAAGCATTGACTTAATGTAAACAAGGTTTCGTGACAGTACAGTGCTAATTTCCAGTTAGAGTTGCTGCATGATGCAGCTGGATGAAAGAGGAAAGGCCCCTTCGGGCCACAACAAGCTGCCTTTTGGTAAATGAGTTTTTTAAATTTTTGACCTTTTACTCAAGTCCTAATAGATCAAATGTTGGAAGAAATAATGAAAACATTTCTGAGGGAAGAGCTGAAATTAAAGGTTCAAATAGCCACAGTCTCACGATATATGCAAAGGGCCAGATTGGAGCTAGCTGCTGCAAAGAATATAGGGAAGAGGCAGTAGGGACTTCTTCCTCTTTGCGACCCAGACCCAGAGGGTCTGGCACAATTATGATTCCTGTGTTCTCTTGAGTAAGGGCTTTTTGCATCTGATTATACAGGAAAGTGGATTCAAATTAACTTTTAAAGTGAATTAGGGCATGTCTACATAGGGATACTCAGGAAAATTAATCTGAAGTAACTAAAGATTTGAATTAAAAGTGGGTTAGTTAAACTGCATCAAACTCAGGTGTGAAAATTCTCATTCAGAATTAAAATAACCATAATCAGTTTATCTTAATTCTCTTTGGAAAGAATTAAACTAAACTGAATTAAGATCACTTTAAGAGAGACCACACAGGTACGTAGTGCAATGTAACAAATCCATCTTAAAAGTTAATTCAGAATAACTTTCTTGAGTGTCTCCTGGTAGACAAGTCTTAGGGGAACTGCTCCTTGGTGCTAGTCAATCTAAAGGGGAAGGAAGTAGTGACATGACCCATAGAGCTATGGAGGAGGACACAGGTGCACTCATTGCCAAAAGAGATAATCTAGTCCAGAGCGAGAAGCCCTGTCAAAAATAAGTTCCACAGGCTTATCAAGAAAAATCTACATTCTGGTAATAGTTTTTTTTACTTAATTTTTTACCTTTTTCTCAGCATCTAAGGGAAAACATGGCAAGAAAGAATAGCACAAATACTTAAAAGTAAATGATTATTGCAAATTATTTGTATCATGGTAGTTCCTAGTGGTTCCTGTCATGGCCAGGGCTGCATTATATTCGGTACTGTTCAAACACAGAACAAAAACATGGCCACTGCCTCCAAAGAGCTAAAAATCTTAGTAGGACTCACTATTAAGAGGTAGAGCCCATTTTTGTTCTCTTTGGTTCAGAACCCCATCTTCCAAACTGAAGGATGATTTTTGCATGAACAGCTGCTTTTCACCACCATACACAACCTTGACAGCTACTCCACATAAACTTCTTTTCGGTAGAAACTGGCTCTTAGGACTAGACTAGACCAATGATACTTTTCCAGAATACTTTTGGGGAACTCAAAATAATAAAAGATTTGCAAGAATTATTAGTAATCCACAACAAACAAGGAGTCTTGTGTCACTTTTAAAAACTAACAAATTTATCAGTGAATAAATGTATTAGTCTTAAAAGTGCCACAAGATCCCTTGTTTGTTTTGCTGAATTAGATTGTCATGGCTACCACTTTGGAACTAGTAATCCGCAACAAATCTGTGGAAGGTTTGGAGAAATCTACCAGCATAAAGATAAACAGGAAGCTGAAGTAAATGATTAGCAGAAGAAAAATAAAAATCCTTGCTAAGCTGTCAAGTAGATTATTATGCAAACAGAGACAAAAGTAGCAATGTCCAGATATCTGGACTTCCAAAGGGAGGTAACTTATAAAGTCCCGGTTGTCTAATGTCTTTGCTTTCTGAAAAAGTTACAGTATTCTTGTATGTTCTCCACTCTGCCCTCAGCAATTGATATATTTGCATACCCTAGTTCTGAGTCAGCAAAGCTTTTTGCCATATTCAATTAGGGTCTTATGCACATTTCAGCATATTAACGATCAGGTGGATATGGAGGAGGAAAGTCTTCCGTTTTCTCTGCGGGACAAATTCAAGATCAGTAATCCACTATCACTGTTTAATACCACACAGTGTTTTGACATAAAATGTCATTGTGTGATGGTATTTTGTTAGCTCACCATTTTGGGGTCTCATAGGCTGCGTCTACACTTGTAAATTAAGTCGACTTAAGCTTGCTTAAGTCGACTTAATTTACTCTGTGTCTACACTACATTTTCCTTAAGTCAACTTAAGCAAAATTAAGTCAACTTTATTAAACCTCCTTTAAAGTCACTTTAGGCGTAAGTTGACTTTAGCCAGTGTAGACCTGGAGTAGCCCTAAATCGACTTAGCGTTGACTTAGGGCTCTCCAGGACTCCCCCACTGCCCTCCCCTGGGGGGAGGAGGGGTACAGGGAGAGCCTGGCATGCCCCCCCACAGGGCAGGGCAGAGCCCCCAGGTACAATGGGGCAAAGGCTGAGTCCCCTGGCAATTGGCAAGGGGTGCCTCCGCTGCCACCGTGGACCTCTCCCAGGTCCACCTAGCCCCTAGAAGTTAACCTAGGCTTCCAGTGTGGATGCTCTAGGTCGACTTTGTAAGTTCCCCCCCTAAGTCGACTTAATTTTATAGTGTGGACATGCTAAGTCGACTTAACAAAGTCGACTTAAAGTCGGCTTTCTTAAGTTGACTTAGCTAAAGTCGACCTAAATTACCAAGTGTAGACATAGCCCTAGACTCTAACGGTACGTTCACACTGTAGCCTTAGGTTGACTTAAGGATTGTTAAGTCGATTTACAGACTGCTGCGTCCACATTGGGCGCTTATTAAGTCGACTTAAGTGCTTCCTTAAGTTGACTTAATAACACCACCTCTGAAAGTCAACTTAAAGCTTAAATTGACCGTATTAAGTTGACTTAAGCCAAGGTAGATGGGGAGTGCCCTTAAGTCGACCTAATTGGCTTCCAGGCCCCGGTGCAATGTGGGACAGCGACCCACAATGCACCACTCCTCTGTCGACCTAGCACCTGCCAGTGTGGATGCTGGCAGTCGACTGGAGAGTTAACTGTGGACTCTCTAAGTCGACTTAACAAGGTCGACTTTAAGTTGACTTAAAATCAACCTTGTTAATTCGACTTAACAGAACCTCCAGTGAAGACATACCCTAAGAATATATATACACTAGAGCCTTAGGTTGACTTAAGGATGGTTAAGTCAACCTTAAAAACCCTGTGTCCACATTGGGTGCTTATTAAGTTGACTTAAGCACTTCCTTAAGTCAAATTAATTAACACCAGCTCTGAAGGTCCCTTAAGGCTTAAGTTGACTTTATTAAGTCAACTTAAGCCACTGTAGATGGGGAAGAGCCCTTAAGTCGACCTAATTGGCCTCCAATATTAATTTGCTAATTAATTAATTTAATAATTAGATTGAATCAATCAACTAATCAGTTAATCAATTACTTAACTGGGTCAGGCTGGAGAAAAGAGAAAGAGTTGTGGCCATCGGGCTGGGGAGAACCGCGGCCGAGGAGATCGGGCCAGGGAGAAGGGGAGAGCCGCGGCCGAGAAGATCGGGCTGGGGAGAAGGGGAGAGTCGTGGCCGGGGACATAGGGCTGGGGAGAAGGAGAGAGCCGCAACCGGGGCGATAGGGGTTGGGAGAGCTGTGGCCGGGGCGATAGGGCTTGGGAGAGCCACAGCCGGGGAGATTGGGTTGGGGAGAAGGGGAGAGCCGTGGCTGGGGCGATAGGGCTCGGGAGAGCCATGGCCGGGGAGCTTGGGCTGGGAAGAAGGGGAGAGCCGTAGCCAGAGCGATAGGGCTCAGGAGAGCCGCAGCCGGGGAGATCGGGCTGGGGAGATGGGGCTGTGGAGAGCCGTGGCCAGTGAGATCGGGCTGGGGAGAAGGCTCTCCTCTTCTCTCCAGCCTGATCTCCCCATTCGTGGCACTCCACAGCCCCATCTCCCCAGCCGCGGCTCTCCCCATCTCCCCAGCCCTGGCTCCCCTCTTCTCCCC
>VOCT01088208.1:0-22617 GCA_007922175.1 Pelusios castaneus | reverse complement strand
CTACATTTTAAATGTCTAAGAATGCATTTTATTTTTGAGAAAAGATTTGTTGCATCTGAGAATAAACTCAGAAATACACCCATACAGATGATTTGAATATTCCCAGTACCTGGAACTTCTTGAGGATAAACCCAGATTGGCTGATTTTCTTGAGATGAGTATTCTAGGGTCAGAAAAATGAAACTGGCAATCTTTGGGAAGTTTCTGAGTGGGGCTTTTGGTTAAGTGTAAACACATTGTTGGCTAATTAAAGGAACCAGATGTTTTAGCAGTTTAAGGAAGACCATTGTCCAGATAATTCTAGTTACTGAGAATTGAATCTGATCTGTGCCAGAAGTGGCAGAAAAGGGGAACTCTGTAAAACAGGAAGAGGGAGGAGAGAACGCTGCAATTCTGAAACTTGTTTCCAAAGATTTGCTCAAAACTGGTTAAATCTGTTCTTTCTTAAAACTACCATTACACCACAATTTCTCCTCCATCTGTGTATCAGACTGAAAAGAACTTGATTGGTATACAAGCTTTAGATGTGACCAAATTTTACCCTCAAAACATTTTTTCTTGTGGTTTCAGAAGATTTGCTACTCATCACTGGGTTACCTTCTTGTGGCTCACCTGGGGCTAGCTCACAACAAGCCATCCAGCCAGGTCACCATTGTTTTCTCCTTTTGGGGTATCAAAGTCTGTCTGGATTAATTGTCCCATGCAGTCTTCCAATCCACTACCCAGACTGTACCACTTCCCCAGTGGCTAGTAGGGAAACCCAGGCCCATCCACTATTCTGGGTTCTAGTTCAGGGATCCTATGACTAACAAATATATTCTATGTAAACCCACGCCATGTTTCCGTTTCTCTGGCTGCTTCCTACCTTTCTTCTCTAACTCTGGCCCTCCTCATTACCATTGGAGCTTCCTACTAGGTCTCCTCATTGCCTTTTGCCACATTTCCCATCTCTTTGGGAAATTATTTCCTCCTTTCCCCATTCTGACCACCAACTTCCTTTCTTTATATTTGTCCCAATTCCTGCTGCAGTGGGTCTTCATCAGCCTTAGGCCTTATCATCCCATGCTCTTCTTCAGGTGTAACCTATGACAGGTAGCCTATGCCTCCTTTTACCTAGTCAGGCCTTGTATGGGATAGACACCTCATTGCATATGGGAAGAAATGGGGAGGAGGGGGGAATCTTTCTAATAGCTGCCTAAAGCTCATTAAAGGAATGATTGAGCTGCTCTAATGATTATGCATAAGTAAAGTAAAAATAAGGAATTTATTGGCTCTATTTAAAGCAGGTTTTGTTTGTTTGTGTTGTTTTACAGTTCCTTTAGGTGAGGTTTCTTTACACCGGTAAATCAACTGCACAGTATTCCCCAGAAAAAATATTGAAAGTATGTACCCTCTTGCAAGCTTCTGACAGGGTATAAACTATTATTATTTTTTGCTAATTTTGAATCTTGATTGAAGGAATCATCTTTATTTTTTATCATAGGCATAAACTATCTGAGCATCAGTGTGGCTTGTACATGTCAGCTGATATTCAGAATCAAGAAGCAGGCTTGGTCATGGTGTATCGTACATTAGAAATAGTTGGCTTTATTCAGTACTGTTCCTGGAACGAATACCACAGTTCTGTAAGAGGAGAAAATCTGTCAGCAAGGGCTCTTTCACGGTCTTTCTATAGTAAAAATCACTCTTATAAAACCATCCTTTGCAATGCTTTGGAGCCAATATACAAAGTAAAAGAAGGACCCATGTATGTTAACATATTTAATTTTCCATTTTTCTTTTCAGCTTACTTCCACTGATTGGGGGGGGGGGGGGGGAAGCAGATTTTGGAATTATCCCAGGTGAGTGTAGAGTGTAGAGACAAAGAATTAGTATTTCCTAGCCTGGTTGGTTATTAGTTAATATAACTTGAAGCACCATGAAGGAAAATGTTGCATGTGTTTACTAGTTCCAAAGGGGTCGCCGTGTTAGTCTAGTTCAGCATTACGAACAAGGAGTCCTGTGTATAAAGACTAGAAAGACTAACAAATTTATTTATCACATGTGTTTACTATGCTCCTAATAAATATATAGATCGAAAACTTGCAATTCATGAAACAATCACCCCCTCCAATTACAAACTGTGGGCCAGATCACTCTTAGCAGGAATGTGAAATACTCTGATTAGCCAGGATTTATATCACAGAGGGAAAATCAAGGGCTATACAGAGATGGGGAAGAAGATGGACAGAGAAAACAACAGACTTTAGCACCATTCCAAGGACAAGAGCATCAGAAGCAAACTTACAGTTGTTCATTTATGAAAGAATTGTCGACAGTTACAACACAATTAGCTGGACACTGACAGAGCCAGTGGTATAAGGCGCACAGTTACAATCTCCTGTTCATTATTGTGAAAGACAAATTGGTTCTGCTTTTCTTGGCTGTGGCAGAGCTGGTAAAATGCACCTGGATTATCCTGGGATTGAGTAGCAGCTTCAGCAGCAGCAGGTCTATGTCTGCCAGAAGAAATATAATCTCCCAGAGCAGCAGAGGAGAAAAAAGCATCATCATCATCATCATCAGGCATTTTAGAGTGGGAGTCTGATTGGGCAATTCCTTTCTGTTATAAATCATTGTCCACTCAACAGCTAATCATCATCGTCCAAGGTTCTCCAGTGTTCTGACGCACACTTCTTCAGTAAGGCATGGTATATCATGAAGCTCTCAGAATGTAGGGTTCACCTGATTTCACCGTGGAAAGGGTCAACTTTTCTCCTAGCAGATCATTCCATTGTAGCAGTATTCCTTGCTTAAACACTAGTTTAGTAAACCATCACAAGGGTGCCCAATTTTATGATTCTAAGAGATGCATTTGGGCAGCTGAGAGCCATATGTAGCTTGCATATAAATCTCAGAATTTTAGGAAGAGATACTGATAATTGAATGGCTAGCTCTCTTCCTTCTCAATCAATCCTGATTCCATTTTTTGGCATGGCACTGGGGTAACACTGAGCTGTTGTGGTGAGATCTTTCTGCCCAGGCCCAAGGCCCAATTGATATAAATATCAATGAATCAGGTCTTTGGTCTGGGCAGAAAGAAAACAGAAAAATCAGGGGAAATATTAATTACCAGGCTACAGAGGCTGGCTCTATATTTAATTAACCACCAGGCTCTTCCCCTTTTTTGGTGTAATGATTTTTTGAGCATTTATACAAAGTAGAACAGCTTCTGCTGGAGAGATTGTGAGTAGCTCACTCCAGAATAATCAAGTGGTTAGCATGTACATTGGGGAGGGGGACATCAGAAGTCAAGTTCCAGCTCTGGATTGGGGATTCAAACTAGAGTCTCTAAGAGCCTAGGCAAATGCCCTTATTACTGGACATAGATTATGTAGGGGAAATGCATACAAGTGTCTGAAGCTGAGCATGAAAAGTATTTTCCCAGCTGAAACTATTGGTTCAAATTCATAAATAGTTTCAGATTGACTGAAGCTATTTTTTTCATTAAATAAACTAGGCAACTGAAAAATTTTGCCCAGCTCTACTGATGACTCCGTTTTCTATGGCTCCATCACATCAGACATCATAAGCTATGTATACACTATAAAAAGTTAGGTCGACTCTAAGTCGACTTAACAAAGTGGTTTCCCTTAATCAAAACTTAGTAATTTGACCTAACTTCCCTTAGGCCGACCTAAGAAAGTGGATTTATGTGTCCACACTGGGCTTAGGTCAACCTAAGGAAGGGTTAGGTCGACCTAAGGAGGGTTAGTTTGAATACCCCACGGTTCTTATTAAGTCGACCTAAGCGTTCATTAGGTTCACTTAAGGAAGCCCCTTAAGTCAACCTAATGAAAGCCTAGTGTGGACATGGATTAAGTTAGGTCGATTTAAGCCTCCTTAAGTCAACCTAACTTGCCAGTGTAGACATACCCATAGACTCTGAGATCAGAAGGAACCAATATGATCATCTAGTCTGACTGCCTGCATAGTGCAAGCCACAGAACTTCAGCTACCCACTCCTGTAATAAACCTATAACCTATGATTAAATTATTAAAGTCCTCAACTGACTTTAAGGTACAGAGAATCCACCAGCAAGTGAGCCATGCCCCACCACAGAGGAAGGCAAAAAAACCCCAGATCCTTTGCCAATCTGCCCTGGGAGAAAATTCCTTCCCGACTCCAGATATGGCAATCAGTTAAATCCTGAGTATGTGGGCAACACTCACTAGCCAGACCTGGCTTGTACAGTGTAATGAAGAATCCAATATCTATTCCTGCCCTTTGGAAAACAGGTTCAGACTCTTGGATTTTTGTAGGCTGTGCTCTGCTTTAGGGTGCAATCTTTTCTTTTGGATGAACATTTTACTGTCCTCTGCCACATCTTTTTCATATCAAGCTAGACCACTCTGCTCCGTCTGGGGCTACATGTTAGGACATTTATGTTAATAGGAGCTAAGCTTGTGTCTAAAATTAAATACATGCTTAAATGCTTTGCTGCATTGGGATTAATTACTGAACCAGGGCCTTGGAGTCCAGACATGGCTGTTTCTGTGTAGCTGCACTTGAAGATGAGTCTAACTTTCAAAAAAATATGTAAATGCTGCACAGACCTCACTGGAAAGGAAGGAAATAACAGCACCCCTTTACCGTGCATACTAGGAGTTGATAATACAGAAATATGAGACAGGAGCATTTGGGAGTTGATAAGCCCCTTATCCCTGACTGTCAAAACAAAAGGTGATGGGGTCTACAGACCCCTGACTAAGACTAAAGGAGTAATGGAGCAGTACTGGGCCCAGAAGGCCCCGTGATTCATCAGCTCCAAAGCAGGTGCCAAAGGTGGGGCCTGCTTCACAAGAGAGGCTGACAGGCAAGATGGGAGAGAGGGAAGGAGAGACTGGCAACACACAGACAACCAGGCTCTAGCTTCTGGGACAAAGAGGTTTACAGGCACAGAGTCTAGAACCAGGGGTGTCAAAGTCATTTGCTATGGTGGGCCAGATTGTACTTAATTGTACGTCAAGTGGGCTGTATATACCATAAATCAAAATATTAGGGTATTCTCATGGCATTGCGGGGTGTTGTGTACGTGAGATTGCACTCCACAAGACCTCTCTCTTAGGGAGAGACAATGGTCCCACAGAGCACTGTCATGGGTCGGTTGGAAGAGAGCCACATCCGGCCCACAGGCCGCATGTTTGACACCCCTGTTCTAGACTATGAGTCAGACCCAACTGGGAGGCCAAGGGCCTGATCCTCTTTTTCTTCTCCAACCCACCCTTCTCTCTGACAAGGGGGAGCAAGTGGATACTGGCAAGTGAGTTGGGAAGACTCTTCTGACTGTGCTATTGAGACTGTGGGAGCAATCTTCTGCTGACAGGGAAGCTTCACACCCCAAACTGAAGAGAGAACAACAGGAGGTGTGAGGTGGCCCAGAGGAGTAACACTCACCTCACCTCTTCCTTCTTGGGTCCTGCATTGGGTCCTAGTGGAGCAGGAGGGTTTAGGTCCCCCTACACTTCCTCCCACTTATCGCCACTGGAAGAATCTGGAGAGCTCTAGGGATTGGCACACTGTAAAATAGTCATTAGGCCTTCAGATTGCCAGGGAAGGCTTTCCCAAGACACTAAGGCTATGTCTACACTTACTAAAATTAGTTCAAATTAATTAGTTCGAACTAACTAATTTGAACTAATTTTAGTTAGTTCGAATTAGCTTAATTCGAACTAGAATGGCCACATTGGAATGTTAGTTGGAACTAAGCAAGCACTTGCTTAGTTCGAATTAGTGATCCCCATTCATTTCAATGGCCAGTTAATTCAAACTAAGAAATTAGTTCGAATTAACATGGCCACATTGGTTAATTCGACGTAGTTAGTTCAATTAACCCATTAGTTCAAATACCCTATTCGAACTTATTAGTTCAAATTAAGGAAGCCCTTAATTCGAACTAACTAAAGCCTAGTGCAGCCACGGCTTTAGTTAGTTCAAATTAAGCCTCCTTAATTCGAACGAACTTGCCAGTGTAGACAGAGCATAAGATTCTTGAGCCATGGCTTGCCCACTAGGCCTGCTGGCCACAAGTGAACCACACTATGCAAAACAGAATAAACAATAATATCCCTAAGTTATCAAGCACTGACTAGATCTCTGCTAAGCCATTGAACTCAAGGCTTAGAAACATATGAGATATCTCATACTTAGAAATCTCTATTTCATCCTAGAAAAGTCAGATGAACAATTTTCCAAAGTATGTATTCTATATGTTAAAACAACAAGAGTCCTGGGGCATCTTAAAGACTAACAAATTTCTTCAGGCATAAGTTTTCATGGGCTCAAGTGGGTTAGAGCCCACGAAAGCTTATGCCCGAAGAAATTTGTTAGTCTTTAAGGTGCCACGGGGCTCTTGTTTTTGCTGTATACAGACTAGCATGCCTATCCCTCTGGGTATTCTATATGTTGTTAAACTGGGACTTGAGTAACTTCTCACCCCTTATCCCCAAGACCTATCTGGATGGTCTACTGGAGTGAAGGACATTGGATAACTCTAGAAACCCTAAAAGAAAGCCAGAACAATAATAATTACTTTTGACGCCCAGCCATAAAGACCCACCCTCACTGCAATACTGAACACATTTACATCCTAGATATCAATGACCTAACTGAATATACAAAGCCACTGACCTTTATGCACTACCAAACAGATGTATATTTACAGCTGGTCTCTGAAGGAACTCTAAAATGCGTAGCTACAGAGTCTCTACAGTTGTCTATAACATTAGATACTTTTCTTATGTCATTTGAACTTATTGTGTCGAGTCCTACAATCATATAATTGGCTGTCTTATGTTTTCGTATTTTGTGAATGAAAATATGTGATAGCCTGAATAAATATTCCACACAATGATCAAATAATTTGGCCACAAAAGACCAATGTTTTGGGATCCTTCAACATGAAAAGTGATATATTAATAATAATATAATTAATTAGTTACATAATGTGTTAGTATTGCACATACGTAAGTCTGAAATCCAGAATGAAAGCCTTTTAGTGAATAAAAATATCAATCTGAATTATATTATATATTTATATATATTGATATATATATGTATTATATTGTGTATATTATATTTTGAGCTAGCATCTATTAAATGTCTTCTATTACAACGAAAGCAGATCTTTAATAGCAAATCAAAAAGAAATTTCAATCACCTTCACAAATGCTATGCCTAGATGCTGAATAAACTTAGCAATATTACTGGCAGAAAATGAGATGAAAATAGTCTATGGTGTTTTGCTCATGGTTCACATAGGGATATACTTTGCAGGAAAAGGTCAGTAGCTGCTGCATATTTGGATACTGAGTACAGTGGCCCGATCCAGCAAAACTCTCATTGACTTTAACAGGAGTGATACTGGGTCCTTTATGTAAATCTCCCACTTAGAGGTACATTAGAGAAATCTGAAATCATTTCAGCAGACAGCTGTAAACATCAGTGAGGTTTTAACTGAATAAAGAATGGTGACTATTTTCATGACATCATAAAATGTATAACAGGATCCATTTGTGTTTGTGTTTCCACAAAGTTTCCTGCAGCCTTCCTGTAAATTCAGATAGGCAAACATTTGCATGTTATTTTAGGAGAGACGTTTTAAAAATACTGACAGACGGCTGTTAGAAAGGGATCATAACTTTCATGGGCCAGGGTACAGCTGAGAGCTTTAGGACACCAAGTCCTTTGTCGTGTTAACGCATCACCCCACAGTGTTCCTGTGCTTTTGCATTACTCATTTGGAAGGATATTTTTAGAAAATAATTTTTGTTTTTTTCACTGGAAATTTCCTACAATTTGCATCAGGTTGGACTAAATATATATATAATTTTAGGGAGAAAAACATTGTAATGGTGGAGTCCGGTAGTATGATAGAACAGCCCATTTGCATCTCGTGTCTACTGACTTAGGACAGGGAAGGGTCTAAACAAATAGTTGGCATCAGCTATTTCTACTAAGGAAAAATGAATCAAATGGATTATTTTAACCATAATGGGGCTTTTTAGTAGTGTGACTCATGATGAGGAAGACCTAGGCCATCCGTTCCTAGATCATCTGTCCCAGTGAAGGGGAGTTCCATACTCAATATATATTTTTGAATGCTATGGTTTACATTTTCAGAAGTGAATAGTCAAGTACAAAAGAGGATGTGTAAGGTGGTTGAGAGGGGCAGATGGGAGGATGGGAAGCACAGACTTGTGGCAACTAACACAATAACAGATTTGACTAAGTGTGAACAGAGGAGGGGTCAGTGCTGTTTTTTCTCACCCCTCTTTCTTCTTACTTCCCCACAAGCCTTCTTTATCCTTTAATATTTCTCTAGGACAACTTCTGACTACAGGGTTCCAGTTTTTCCACTTTGAAAATATTATCTGCTTTCATAAGAGCAGTAGAAGCTGTGGGAGGGGATATCTTACAGCCTATCCTGGGATTCTGTCTGGAGAATTCTGTCAAGATTCTTCAAGATTTGGGGGCTGCAGGTGATAATCAGCTGAACATGAGCTCTCAGTTGACACTGTGTCCAAAAAAGACTTTAAATGGGGAATCTTGAACAGAAGCAGAGAGGCTATTTTACCTCTCTGTTTGGCACTGGTGCAATTGCTGCTGAAATATTGTGTCCAGTTCTGGTGTCCATAGTTCAAGAAGTATGTTGATAAATTACAGAGGGCTCACAGGAGAGCAACAAGAATGATTAAGGGATTAGAAAACATGCCCTATAGCCATAGACTCAAGGAGCTCAATCTGTTTAGCTTAACAAAGAGAAGTTTAAGGGGTCACTTGATAACAGTCTATAAATACCATCACGGAGAAGAAATATTTGATTATAGGTTCTACAATCTAGCAGACAAAGGTATAACAAGATCCAGTGGGTGGAAGTTGAAGCTAGACAAATTCAGACTGGAAACAAGGCATACATTTTAAACAGTGAGAGTAATTAGAAGAATTTACCAGGGTTCGTAGTAGATTCTCCTTCACTGGCAATTTTAAAATCAAGTTTGGATGTTTTTCTTAAAGATCTGCTCTAAAGATTATTTTGGGGATGTTCTTTGGCCTGTCTATACAGGAGGTCAGAACAGATCACAATGTGAATGGCCCTTTCTGGCCTTGGACCCAATTTATCTAAAACTTCAAGGAAGAATTAGAGGCTTTTGGAGCAGGGCCAGATTATCAAAGGGGCCGGAGGGGCTTAAGCCCCGGGCCTTGGTGAAAAGGTGACCCCAGGCTCCAGCTCCTAAAGCCCTTCCAACAATCCAGAGACCCCGCTCAGCGCGGGCAGGGCAGAGGGAGGGTAGTGGGCCAGCAGGGAGGAGCTCTGCTCTCTGCTCCCCCGGCCAGCTGGTCTGCCCCTGTTGGTGGGGCGGGCCAGAGCTCACTGCCTTCACCCAGAGGTGGGGTCAGCTGGCGCAGCCTGTGCTCCTCCGGCCTGGCCCACAGTTCTCCAGAGCCTGTGGCCCTGGGGGGGCTGAATTGGGGCCTGTCGTTGCACTGCATGCCATCCGCCATCCCACCCCTCCAGCAGACTAGCCGGAGCGGGACCAGAGTGGGAGTCCCGCTCCCCCAGCAATGCAGGGGGCAAGGGCCCAGCCCTGGTGGTGGGGCACCCAGGCTAGGGGCCCCACAGTGAGGGCAGGGGACCCCATGATGGGGGCCCCACAATGGGGGGTAGCCGTCCCCGGCCAGTTAATCCAGCCCTGTTTGGGAGGGGCCAGTTTACAAAGTGCAGAGGAAGCTGAGTGAGGAAGGAGGAGCACAGTTTGCAACCTGCGGGGCAGTCTGGGGAAGTCCTGATTTATAACCTGCAGTCCCAGTTATTTTCTGAACCAATGGCCACTGCCTAAGGTCTTGTTCTGCTACCTTTGTGCCACATGCTGTGATTTTCTATTCAGTCTTTAATGGGAGGCTAATATAAGCAATTGGGTTAAAATCCCCCACAATAAACCTGCTTCCTGGGAAATCCTGTAATTTGTGGACACCTTATCTTGTCCACAGCACACGTTTAACATTACCAATCAAAGGGAGGATGTGAACAGTGACAGTAAAATGTTAACTACCTCTCTGATGTGATTGCCTTGGATGAAGCTGGTAGTGAGTGTGAACAGAGTTTCTTATCTGCTCATAAACAAGCCAGAGTGACTGTAAACTCCACCTGTGTAAATTTTCAATTAATGCATGCTTTTAAAAGTCTCTCTAGATCAATGCAGTTTCTTTTTTAAAAGGTGACACATTATCATAGTGTTGCCAACTTGCAGCTTTAGGTGTTTTCTTAAAGCCACAGCTTCTGGATCCATGATTACATTAGAACCTCAACCTTCATGTTAATTAGATTACACAGAAATGCTTAAAAACATGAACCTGAGGGTACCTTGAAAGTGCAAAAACCAGAAGACAAATAAAAAGGATCTCAATTAAAAAAAAAAAATCTCATTTTTAAGCCAAGCTCATGATTTTGGGGGACTTAGCTCTTGATTTTTGAATGATCCAGGTTGGCTATACTGATATCTTTTTTAAAAAAACAAGCCACGAGGAGAAATAGGGCCTCACTTATCCTTGTGCCAAATGGGGCAAATGATATGAAAACTTCACAGTGGTTTAACAGGAAAGCAAACAATGACCAGTGATTGTGAGGTGTCCTTGAATGCACCCTACAATCTATTTGAATTGCAAAATGTTGCCCCAGCTGTTCTTTGTCATGAAACTAAATTAGCACATTCAGATCCTCTGGTCAGTAGATACGATCAGCTAAAGTAACCTCATGTGACATCATTTGTTACTTATCAGTAACACCTGGAAAACAAGAATGATCTCTCTAAATTGAAAGGATAAGAGAAATAAAAGACACAGAGTTCAAGACCTACTTAGCCCAGTGGGGAGAGACAACAGAGTCCTGTGGCACTTTTAAAGACTAACATATTTATTTATTGCATGAGCTTTCGTGGGAGAAAATCCCACTTCGTCAGATGCTTTGAAGATAGGAAAGTTTCCTATCTTCAAAGTGTCTGACGAAGTGGGATTTTCTCCCACGAAAGCTCATTCGATAAATAAATCTGTTAGTCTTTAAAAGTGCCACAGGACTCTGTTGTCTTTCTACAATAGACTAACACGGCTACCCCTTTGGAATTTGACCCCAGTGGGGAGAGTTTGTGTTACAAAATGTAATCAGATTCTTAAGAGTGGTGTAAGAGAGCTAGAAAATGTAATCCAAAGCTCAGCATGTAACTGGGGGTACATCTACATTCTGATGGCAGGTGCATGGAGGAACAGAAAGTTTCACTGATGTAGCTAAACTAATGTAAAACAAACAAGGAGTCCAGTGGCACTTTTAGGGTATGTCTACGCTAGCAATTTAGGTCGATTTAAGGACACTTAAATCGACCTAAATTACTCCACGTCCACGTCCACATTGGACTTTCATTAAGTCGACTTAAGAAATTCCTTAAGTCAACTTAAGGAAAGCTTAAGTCGACTTAATAACTTTCCCTCTTTAGGTCGATTTAAGCCTTAAATTGACTCCTTAAGGCGACTTAACGCCAGTGTGGACTGGGAGTAGCCCTTAAGTCGACTTAATTAAGTTGACTTAATGCCAGTGTGGACAACTATGTCCAATGTTAAGTAGACTGAATAAGGTCGACTTAAAGGTAGCCACTCTGTTAAGTCGACTTAACAAAGTCGACTTAATTTTTCCTAGTGTGGACATACCCTTAAAGACTAACATTTATCGCATTCACTTTCACGGGAGAAAATCCACTTTGTCAGCCGCTTTAAATTTGCTAATCTTTAAAAGTGCCACAAGACTCCCTGTTTATTTTGGTGAACTAGACTAACACGGCTATCCCTTTGGAACATCTCAACTAATGTAGATCTCTACTGTTAACTTCGGGGGCTAGACTTTTGCTGGTGTAAATTAGCATAACTCCACTAAAGCCAACAGAGTTATGCTGATTCACAATATCAGCCTTGATGTAAAAAGTGGCTTACACTAGTGTACTTTTCCCCAAGCAAGTTATTCTTCACACCAGTGCTGCATGTAACAGTACAGAAACATATGAATCATCAGATCAATCTACACATGGTCCATGTAGTCCAGTATCTTGTGTCTAACAATGGCAGCATCACAGGAGAATATGTCACTTTTTCTATTGCTGTAGTATGTCTAAAATTAAGGATTTGAACTGGTGCAGCTGCCCCGGTATAACTCCACCAGTTCAAGAAAATCCCCCATGAAATGGACAAGCCCTAACTAGCACAGGGTAGTATTTTTGTTGTGCATGATTACAGTCAGGACAGATGAGATATTTGGGCCAAAATGTAGGAAGTAAATATAAATAATTTTTACAAGACATTTTAAAATTATTGTGCACAAATGCAGGATATTCACATTGTTTATTGAGCAAAGCGTTTTGGTAATCTGCATTTTTTTTTTTTTTTTTTTTTTTTTTTTTTTGGTACTATAGTGGGTTATAGGAATGCACAGGATGGCACAAAAAGCACAAAACCTTGCTCAAAGGAGACAGAGAAAGCTTTGTTAATAAAACTAAAGATATGTCTGAACCAAACCTCTACCCTAAACACTGGGAAATTTGGATTTGTCTCTAGACCTCACACCTTTCTTCTATCTCTATAATGAGCCAAACTGAACACTTCGATCTAAATCGCCTCGAAGCTTGGGGAAATTTAGATTCAAATGCCAAATTAGCAATTTACAGTCAACTCCAAATAAAATATAAACATTCACTAAAGCCTGAAGTCTATTCCTTTCATGGGTTACACACTCAAACTTTCCACTGAAGTGCTTATTCCCACAGTAAGATTGGGGCCTTTAGGTAGGTGTCAGTTGTCAGTAGTCACTTATCAGGATAATTCATTGCCCCAGGGGGAATGCGAGTTCAGAAGCAGTAGCCTTCTCCCAGTTCAACAGAGGTCAGCCACATCAAAGAGTAGATGTGCATGGATTCTGAATGGGTGGGACTGGCTACTGCTCTTGAAGTTGCCAGTTTCCTTTGCTATACAGTCCTAGGAATGGCATAGGATGTATTTTGAAGACAGAAATATGTTGAAAATCTGGGATTACAATCTCATTTGGGTAACAGTTAAGGGAAAAAATAAAAATAGAAGAAACTTAAACTTGATCACGTTTTGTATTTAGGTGATGCAAATCATTTTTTTAAAAAGTAGAAAAGAATTCTGCATAGGAGTCTGATTTCACACTTTTAATACCAACAGATCACAGTTGACTTCAGGTGAGTTTTTCTCCTGATTTATGCCAGAGTGAGAGAGACAAGAGTCAGGCTAGTTGAAAGTAAAAGAACACGATGCAAAGAATACATATGGTATTCTCAAAGGCTCTGTGGCTATGTCTACACTTGCAAGTTAGTTTGAATTAAGGGAGCTTAATTCGAACTAACTTAAGCCTTGGCCACACCAGGCTTTCATTAGTTAGAATTAAGGGCTTCCTTAATTTGAACTAATACATTTGATTGCTTAGTTCGAACGAACCCTTAATTTGAAATAGTTAGTTCGAATTAAGTCAATGTGGCCGTATTAGTTCAAACTAACTGCTTAGTTCGAACTAATCGGCAGATTGACCTTCATGCAACTGACTAATTTGAACTAAGCAAGTGCCCTGCATGGACATGGCTAGTTCGAACTACATTCTAGTGGGGCCATGCTAGTTCGAATTAAGTTAATTCGAACTAACTAAAATTAGTTCAAATTAGTTAGTTTGAATTAAGTAATTCGAACTAGCTTTTGTAAGTGTAGACATAGGTGTTTTGCTAGGACTATATCTTTTGCACTGCTTACATTTAGCAGGATGGGGAAAGAAAACAGCTTATTGAACATTTTCATTTTAAACAAAATCTACCAGGTGTGCAAAGCTAAATGAGGTTTATTCAGGTATTGGTGTTGGATGGGAATGAAATGAAAAGAGCTACACTGGTGAGAGGAGAGAAAACAGTGGTCAAGGGAAATTCTGGACTCATGAAATGGCTGAGGGAAAGAGTCAGAGGAACTGAAGGTTATAGAGTTTTTTTAAGTTAAGTGCTGTTACTGGTTCAGACTGATTTAAATCAGGAAAGGAAATTTCTATTCTCCCACTTACTGTTTAATAAGTTTTATAAACATTTTTTTTTAAACTACCTAAAATGTACCTCATTATTCTTGTTTCGAGTCTGTCTGAACTGAAGAAATTATTCATTACTATCCCGTCTTGCTGTTGCGTGGATGAGCTAGGCTAAAAGACACTCCTGTCTCCAGAATCGGCATGTGGCATGAGGGAGAATGTATCACTATATATGGACAGAGGGGAAACACAGGATAAAAAATTAGGGACAAAAACATTTCACAGAAATGCAATGTAGTTTGCATGTCATTTAGATGGTAATTATTATTCATTTCAGTTTATATTGTTTTATTTATTTATTTGTTTGTTTAGAACAGGGGTCTGCAACCTGCTGCTCTTTGGCTGCCCCCTTGGTGTACCAGCCTCCCTCTCCCCGCAACCGGGGCACCCTGCAGATGACCTATGCCAGGCTCTGGGATCCCCACCACTGCAGGTGGCCTGTTCCTGGTTCCAGGTTCTTGCCCCTGCCAGGGGGCCCTACAGCAGGCACTCTGGCTCAGCTCCGAACTGCCCTCACCAGAAGGCTACACCCACTGAGGCTCTCAAAACACTTGGTTATTGAAGGAATTTTTAAAAATGGCGCTTCTTATCTTTTGGGTTGCCAACCCCTGGTTTAGACAGAAAGTACTGTATAAAGAGCTAGATATTGTTAATGTTAAGCTCTGGATGCCCTTTACAGATACTTGAAATAGAATCTCCATTAATAACTAACCCATCAATTTTGTCTTGATCTCCTCATAGCTATAAATAACCAACCAAGAAAAAGAAGGAAATACCTCCTTGTCCCATCTCCTCCGCAAACAATACTCACACCCAGTACCCACCCTCACTAGCCTCCCATATTCCTCAAAAACCCAGGGACCGCACATTGGTAATATGTCCCAAATTTCAAGAGAATTGAGGTGTTTGGGATCAAAACTGAGGGCCTTCTTTTCTATTTAAACCAAGAGAGCTCCTGCTTGAATGCCTCCTTTTACCACAAATTCAGCTGTATCATACAAGGGAGAGGTGGTTTCTCAAGTAGAGGGCTCCTGGTTTAGGACCTTAACTAGTGCCCATTGAAATCAATCAATGAGAGTCAAGACCAAAGCAGATTGTGAAGAACTTCAAAAAGATCTCACAAAACTAAGTGATTGGGCATCCAAATGGCAAATGAAATTTAATGTGGATAAGTGTAAAGTAATGCACATTGGAAAAAATAACCCCAACTATACCTATAATATGACGGGGGCTAATTTGGCTACAACGAGTCAAGAAAAAGATCTTGGAGTCATTGTGGATAGTTCTCTGAAGATGTCCGTACAGTGTGCGGAGGCGGTCAAAAAAGCAAACAGGATGTTAGGGATCATTAAAAAGGGGATAGAAAATAAGACTGCAAATGTATTATTGCCCTTATATAAATCCATGGTACGCCCACATCTCGAATACTGTGTACAGATGTGGTCTCCTCATCTCAAAAAAGATATTCTAGCACTAGAAAAGGTTCAGAAAAGGGCAACTAAAATGATTAGGGGTTTGGAGAGTGCCTCGTATGAGGAACGATTGAAAAGGCTGGGCCTCTTCAGCTTGGAAAAGAGGAGACTGAGGGGGGACATGATAGAAGTATATAAAATTATGACGGATGTGGAAAAAGTGGACAAGGAAAAGTTGTTTAAATACTCCCATAATACAAGAACCAGGGGTCACCAAATGAAACTGATAGGTAGCAGGTTCAAAACAAATAAAAGGAAGTTCTTCTTCACACAACGCACAGTCAACTTGTGGAACTCCTTACCTGAGGAGGTTGTGAAGGCTGGGACTATAACAATATTTAAAAGGGAACTGGATAAGTTCATGGTGGCTAAGTCCATAAATGGCTATTAGCCAGAAAGGGGTTAAGAATGGTGTCCCTAGCCTCTGTTTATCAGAGGATGGAGACGGATGGCAGGAGAGTGATCACTTGATCATTGCCTGTTAGGTTCACTCCCTCTGGGGCACCTGGGCACTGGCCACTGTCGGTAGACAGATACTGGGCTAGATGGACCTCTGGTCTGACCCAGTACGGCCTTTCTTATGTTCTTATGAGTCTTTCCATTCATTTCAATAGGCTTTAGATCAGGCTCTTAATACGAAGCTGTAGGCAAAGAAGTCTGCGTGACGATGGAAATCTGCAAGCTTCCCAATGGATTTTACTGGTCTGTTCGTACATTACCCTACCCTACTTTTGGAACCTAAGCATTTTGATGTATTTCTTAGTTGCTAGCTGTGAAGAGAGAATGTCAGAATATAACTGGTGGTGTCCCGTTGTATCTCCAGACAGGTTTACGGTAACAGCTAAATATCTCACAAACTGTGAAATTTAATTTCGTTTACCATGTTAATACTAATAGCATCAGACATTCCAAGTATACTTCTGATATCACCAGAGTTCCTTGTTCCAGTATTCTGGTAGCATCCTACTACTCCATAAATTGCTTCTCTCTGACCTAGCTATTACAAGGTTGAAATTTGTTTTTGAACTAATTGTGCTGTAAGCATTGGCCATCAATGGGATACAACCTTGGGCTGTTCAGACGTTTGTTCTGATTATTGGTATGTATCTTAAAGAGAACATGGGCCATCATTAGTGTGTCTTCACTTGGCATCTGAAGGCTAGTCTTCACTGACGGTGACCAATTCTTTTCTGTCAGATCAATCTTCTCAATTGACTGATTGGGTCTATGAAGACCAGCTCAGTCGATCAGGAAGTTGATCATGAGGACCACCCTGGCAAGTAATGTAGTGCTGAGTCGATGGGAGGGCATTTCCCATTGACTCAGTGCACTGAAGACACCACAGTAAGTTGATGTTAGGTAGTGAAAGGGAGACATGCAAGTTATTTTAAGTAACTTGTGTATATCCATTCGATTGCCACTGAAATCCTGCAGTGCTGTAGACCTGCCATTAGTTAACAATGCATTCCAAATGTAACAATTCACGTCTTGCAGGACTATTGTTTCAAGCTTTATACAAACTACGGGAGATATCTGCATTTGGGAATACTTGCTTCATACCTTGAAGGTCTTCTTCAAAATCATAACAACTGGAGACATTTGAGGGGGGTGGGGTTGGGGGGGGAGAGATGTTGTCATCTTGTTTTCCAGAACCCTCACGTTCATTTAAAAAAAAAGGAAATGTTGTTTCATTGGACTGGTATCACTCAGCCCAAAGTGAACCAGTAATGGCATTCACAATGTAGCTGATAGAATATTAAGTGAAACTCAGTGGCATGTATGAAATGAGTTGATGAGTTCAGTCCATTTTCTAATGGACAAATGTCCGTGTCTCAAAACTACCCTGTTTTAACTAGTATCTTTGTTGTAAACTCCAACAGAGAGGCTAAGGATGAGCATGGAAGCAGAACTATTGTGTCCCTGCTAGATGTGGTCTCCTGGGTCAGAGCTGAGGAGCAGTGATGTGTCTGTGTGAGGAAAATTGTGCTGCCCCTGCTTATACAATACCTGCCCTAAAGAGAGAGGCCTTTGATCTATGAACTTGTTCATCTAGCAGCTTTCAAAAACACTACATTAGATTAAAAACTGCTAAAGGAATATTGAAATTGAGTTTCTCGAACTCAATTGAGGTGCTTTTTACTCTGATGGTAAAGGATGCCCAAAGGGTCATTTACTAAAACTCTGGAGTGCAGCTCAGAATGCAGGATTTTTGCATTTCTATGGCCCTCACAACAGTAGCAACAGCAAATGTTAATAATCTAACCAAAGCTTCCATGACTTTCCTTGTGTCTGACAGCAATGTCTAGATTTAAAATATACGGACAAGGCCAGCTAGGAGAAAAATGACTACAGAAATCACATGGATTTGGAGCAAAGCCTCTACAGAAATCCTGTATGCCTTGGCAAAAAGTCTTACAGCTGTCTACTCTTCAGCTGGTTTCTAGAAACAGTATGTAGATAAGACAAACATAAAAAAGCAGTACATTCTAAATACAGTGTTTGCATATTACTACAAAACCACATAAGAAAAACAATACAATACAATTCAAGTTTATTTAAAAAAAAAAAAACAACACCAAAACAACCTAGCAAAGCAAAGGGCCAGTTCCTTCATTCCTTACTTGGGCTAAAGGGCCATTGAAGTCAATCCTGTTAATGATCGAGGGGACTTGCAAGGGCCCTTCAGTTAATTTGTGTGTGTGTGTGTGTGTGTGTGTGTGTGTGTGTGTGTGCACGTGTGCACAGAATCTCATAAGACGGTCCTTTTGAATGCAGAACTGGTCCTGAAACTTGTCAATTATTTTCCAGATAAGGACATCATGCAAACAATGCTGTCACTTGCAGCACTGATTGAAACATCTACCGACTGTTAGCCCAATTTATTAAAATACTATTTGCTTTTAACTGAGTTTTATTAAGTGTGTGTGTGTGTATGAGTTGGGGGAGGAAGAGAAAAGGAGTGTGTCAGAATATTTCTTGTTATCTGTGTTCTACTGACCTAGTACATGTGCATGTAAGGCATTCAATGTCCTGTTGGTCCTCCGTAATTGTAAAATGAAATTAAGAGAATTATCTTCTGCTCTAGTTTCCAGATAAACAAAAGCATTGACTTAATGTAAACAAGGTTTCGTGACAGTACAGTGCTAATTTCCAGTTAGAGTTGCTGCATGATGCAGCTGGATGAAAGAGGAAAGGCCCCTTCGGGCCACAACAAGCTGCCTTTTGGTAAATGAGTTTTTTAAATTTTTGACCTTTTACTCAAGTCCTAATAGATCAAATGTTGGAAGAAATAATGAAAACATTTCTGAGGGAAGAGCTGAAATTAAAGGTTCAAATAGCCACAGTCTCACGATATATGCAAAGGGCCAGATTGGAGCTAGCTGCTGCAAAGAATATAGGGAAGAGGCAGTAGGGACTTCTTCCTCTTTGCGACCCAGACCCAGAGGGTCTGGCACAATTATGATTCCTGTGTTCTCTTGAGTAAGGGCTTTTTGCATCTGATTATACAGGAAAGTGGATTCAAATTAACTTTTAAAGTGAATTAGGGCATGTCTACATAGGGATACTCAGGAAAATTAATCTGAAGTAACTAAAGATTTGAATTAAAAGTGGGTTAGTTAAACTGCATCAAACTCAGGTGTGAAAATTCTCATTCAGAATTAAAATAACCATAATCAGTTTATCTTAATTCTCTTTGGAAAGAATTAAACTAAACTGAATTAAGATCACTTTAAGAGAGACCACACAGGTACGTAGTGCAATGTAACAAATCCATCTTAAAAGTTAATTCAGAATAACTTTCTTGAGTGTCTCCTGGTAGACAAGTCTTAGGGGAACTGCTCCTTGGTGCTAGTCAATCTAAAGGGGAAGGAAGTAGTGACATGACCCATAGAGCTATGGAGGAGGACACAGGTGCACTCATTGCCAAAAGAGATAATCTAGTCCAGAGCGAGAAGCCCTGTCAAAAATAAGTTCCACAGGCTTATCAAGAAAAATCTACATTCTGGTAATAGTTTTTTTTACTTAATTTTTTACCTTTTTCTCAGCATCTAAGGGAAAACATGGCAAGAAAGAATAGCACAAATACTTAAAAGTAAATGATTATTGCAAATTATTTGTATCATGGTAGTTCCTAGTGGTTCCTGTCATGGCCAGGGCTGCATTATATTCGGTACTGTTCAAACACAGAACAAAAACATGGCCACTGCCTCCAAAGAGCTAAAAATCTTAGTAGGACTCACTATTAAGAGGTAGAGCCCATTTTTGTTCTCTTTGGTTCAGAACCCCATCTTCCAAACTGAAGGATGATTTTTGCATGAACAGCTGCTTTTCACCACCATACACAACCTTGACAGCTACTCCACATAAACTTCTTTTCGGTAGAAACTGGCTCTTAGGACTAGACTAGACCAATGATACTTTTCCAGAATACTTTTGGGGAACTCAAAATAATAAAAGATTTGCAAGAATTATTAGTAATCCACAACAAACAAGGAGTCTTGTGTCACTTTTAAAAACTAACAAATTTATCAGTGAATAAATGTATTAGTCTTAAAAGTGCCACAAGATCCCTTGTTTGTTTTGCTGAATTAGATTGTCATGGCTACCACTTTGGAACTAGTAATCCGCAACAAATCTGTGGAAGGTTTGGAGAAATCTACCAGCATAAAGATAAACAGGAAGCTGAAGTAAATGATTAGCAGAAGAAAAATAAAAATCCTTGCTAAGCTGTCAAGTAGATTATTATGCAAACAGAGACAAAAGTAGCAATGTCCAGATATCTGGACTTCCAAAGGGAGGTAACTTATAAAGTCCCGGTTGTCTAATGTCTTTGCTTTCTGAAAAAGTTACAGTATTCTTGTATGTTCTCCACTCTGCCCTCAGCAATTGATATATTTGCATACCCTAGTTCTGAGTCAGCAAAGCTTTTTGCCATATTCAATTAGGGTCTTATGCACATTTCAGCATATTAACGATCAGGTGGATATGGAGGAGGAAAGTCTTCCGTTTTCTCTGCGGGACAAATTCAAGATCAGTAATCCACTATCACTGTTTAATACCACACAGTGTTTTGACATAAAATGTCATTGTGTGATGGTATTTTGTTAGCTCACCATTTTGGGGTCTCATAGGCTGCGTCTACACTTGTAAATTAAGTCGACTTAAGCTTGCTTAAGTCGACTTAATTTACTCTGTGTCTACACTACATTTTCCTTAAGTCAACTTAAGCAAAATTAAGTCAACTTTATTAAACCTCCTTTAAAGTCACTTTAGGCGTAAGTTGACTTTAGCCAGTGTAGACCTGGAGTAGCCCTAAATCGACTTAGCGTTGACTTAGGGCTCTCCAGGACTCCCCCACTGCCCTCCCCTGGGGGGAGGAGGGGTACAGGGAGAGCCTGGCATGCCCCCCCCACAGGGCAGGGCAGAGCCCCCAGGTACAATGGGGCAAAGGCTGAGTCCCCTGGCAATTGGCAAGGGGTGCCTCCGCTGCCACCGTGGACCTCTCCCAGGTCCACCTAGCCCCTAGAAGTTAACCTAGGCTTCCAGTGTGGATGCTCTAGGTCGACTTTGTAAGTTCCCCCCCTAAGTCGACTTAATTTTATAGTGTGGACATGCTAAGTCGACTTAACAAAGTCGACTTAAAGTCGGCTTTCTTAAGTTGACTTAGCTAAAGTCGACCTAAATTACCAAGTGTAGACATAGCCCTAGACTCTAACGGTACGTTCACACTGTAGCCTTAGGTTGACTTAAGGATTGTTAAGTCGATTTACAGACTGCTGCGTCCACATTGGGCGCTTATTAAGTCGACTTAAGTGCTTCCTTAAGTTGACTTAATAACACCACCTCTGAAAGTCAACTTAAAGCTTAAATTGACCGTATTAAGTTGACTTAAGCCAAGGTAGATGGGGAGTGCCCTTAAGTCGACCTAATTGGCTTCCAGGCCCCGGTGCAATGTGGGACAGCGACCCACAATGCACCACTCCTCTGTCGACCTAGCACCTGCCAGTGTGGATGCTGGCAGTCGACTGGAGAGTTAACTGTGGACTCTCTAAGTCGACTTAACAAGGTCGACTTTAAGTTGACTTAAAATCAACCTTGTTAATTCGACTTAACAGAACCTCCAGTGAAGACATACCCTAAGAATATATATACACTAGAGCCTTAGGTTGACTTAAGGATGGTTAAGTCAACCTTAAAAACCCTGTGTCCACATTGGGTGCTTATTAAGTTGACTTAAGCACTTCCTTAAGTCAAATTAATTAACACCAGCTCTGAAGGTCCCTTAAGGCTTAAGTTGACTTTATTAAGTCAACTTAAGCCACTGTAGATGGGGAAGAGCCCTTAAGTCGACCTAATTGGCCTCCAATATTAATTTGCTAATTAATTAATTTAATAATTAGATTGAATCAATCAACTAATCAGTTAATCAATTACTTAACTGGGTCAGGCTGGAGAAAAGAGAAAGAGTTGTGGCCATCGGGCTGGGGAGAACCGCGGCCGAGGAGATCGGGCCAGGGAGAAGGGGAGAGCCGCGGCCGAGAAGATCGGGCTGGGGAGAAGGGGAGAGTCGTGGCCGGGGACATAGGGCTGGGGAGAAGGAGAGAGCCGCAACCGGGGCGATAGGGGTTGGGAGAGCTGTGGCCGGGGCGATAGGGCTTGGGAGAGCCACAGCCGGGGAGATTGGGTTGGGGAGAAGGGGAGAGCCGTGGCTGGGGCGATAGGGCTCGGGAGAGCCATGGCCGGGGAGCTTGGGCTGGGAAGAAGGGGAGAGCCGTAGCCAGAGCGATAGGGCTCAGGAGAGCCGCAGCCGGGGAGATCGGGCTGGGGAGATGGGGCTGTGGAGAGCCGTGGCCAGTGAGATCGGGCTGGGGAGAAGGCTCTCCTCTTCTCTCCAGCCTGATCTCCCCATTCGTGGCACTCCACAGCCCCATCTCCCCCGCCGCGGCTCTCCCCATCTCCCCAGCCCTGGCTCCCCTCTTCTCCCC
>ML688591.1:3343-39592 GCA_007922175.1 Pelusios castaneus | reverse complement strand
GCTCATGCGATAAATAAATCTGTTAGTCTTTAAAAGTGCCACAGGACTCTGTTGTCTTTATGTTTTAATGTATAGCATACAGAAGAGTATAAACAAGTCATTGTCTGTAAGAAATTGTAGTTTGTACTGACTGTGCTAGTGCTTTTAATGGACTCTGTTGTAAAACTAGGCAAATATCTAGATGAGTTGGTGTACCCACAAAGGTACGTGTACCCCCGGTTGAGAAACACTGATTTAGATTATAAATATTTCAACTTGCCTTCTTCCATCTTTCTAAGATGGCATGGTAATTTGTGGCCGTTCAAAAATTTTATAATTATTATGTAAATCCATATATGAGAATGCTGCCAGCTATCACACCACCTTGAGCTTGAACTCATTCGATCTCAATCTAAGCCAGGCTAGATCAGTGTTTGAATGAAAGACAGCTGGAGTAAACAGTGGGTTTTGTGATAAAGGAGGTGGCACTCTTCAAACTGGAGTTCTTCCTGAACCAATGCCCTGAGAAGGTGATAAGGGGCATTTTGCCACTAGGTATGCCATCTTTTGAATAAAAATGACAAAAAGTTCCCAACCACTTGTGTTCATTGAAGAGCCAAGTCACATTCTGCAAGAATAAAGATGGATGCTGGCTCTGATGTCTTCAATCAAATTCTATTCAGGTAACTACTTTCTGTCTATTGTAACTTAAAATTCCCTTCACAGTTACAATTTACATGAAGTTGTCTTTATTGCTTCCTTTCTTCTCTTAAATTGTTTAGTGGTTTTGCAATTGTTTCAATCCGCAGGTGGCGGCTACATTTCAGTCGTGGGCAAAGTGATTCCAATATATTACTATACAATAACTTTGTGCAATATTTCTAGATAATCATTCTATAATAAGTTCCAAAGGGGTAGCCGTGTTAGTCTAGTTCAGCAAAACAAACAAGGAGTCCTGTGGCACTTTTAAAGACTAACAAATTTATTTATTGCATGAGCTTTCGTGGGAGAAAATCCTACTTTGTCAGACGTTTGAAGATGGGGATGCCACAGGACTACTTGTGTGTCGTACTATAATAAAAGGCTTTCAAAAAATTATGCACTGGAATATTATCCATATAAAAACCAGCACTGTGAGTTTGTCTAGCATGTGTTCCCTTCTAATTTCACTCACACACTTTCAGAAACTGCTTCAGTTTACAAAACATGACAGCAATCCTAAACTTAGTTGGTGAAAATGAAAACACTGTATATATAAGAAAACCATAAATGGGAAGGGACAACACAGAACTATATATCTCCTAAGTCATTGATTACAATTTGAAACAGGCCTGTAACAAATAAAAGTCTCTATACTCCAGTAACTATTAATAGGCTTTGATAAGAGAGTTGGTTGTTTCAGTTTAGATCCTAGCTGTCAGGTATTCACATCACAACAGGCATCCTTAGTGGCTGACTAAGACCGCAGGTTAAGGATTGAATAGGAAAAGAGACAGAAAAATACCCTCATAAAGGTGATCGAACACTGAGGAATATTGGGTGGGCAGTGTGGAGAAGCTCACATAGAACTGTTGTTCATGCTATATTTATCAACAGAGGACTTCAGTTTCTAGGGTCAACAACAGTTTCCAGGGCCTTTGATGAATATGAGATTTCACACTAGCCACACTGAAAATAATTTAAAAAAATATTAAAATAGATTAAGTGCGTTCTTGAAATAAAATATTTAAATACATTATATAAGAAGCGCTGGTAAAAAATCCAGATTATAATCGATGTGCATCAGATACAGAAAGGGGATGTTGAAACACCAGAATCATTTACAGTTAAGGAAGGTCATGCACCACAAAATGAATAAATATATAAAAGCCACAATTTTGATTTCTTCACACACACACACGCACGCACGCACACACAGTGTATAAACATCTAGGAATTCAACAAACTTGCATAAAGCCACCTACAAGATTGGCATTAAACCACTTCCTCTCACCAAGAATAACAAAGAGATGGGAAAATTAAGCAAAAATCATACATGAATGTTTCCTTCTTGGTTTAACATCTTTTGCATACGCCAGTCAGACTTGGACTCTGGTGATCTGTCAGGGAGAATCATTGTCAAAAGTCCTCAGCTGAGGAAGCCCTGTGGTTTAAGAGAGTGCATAAAATCAGGAATCTACAAGTGCCTCCTAGTTCATCTCAATGGTCTCTCATCTAAAACTCTACTATACAAGCTTTCCAAGAGTCACTCGGCAGATCCTTTAGGGAATCAACAATGATCACCAGCACCTTAGACTGCACTCAGAAATGAAAAGGAAGCCAATGGGAATTCTTGAAGCAGCTCCCCCCACAGAATGGGGAGACAACAAACAGGGTTAAATAAAAAGTTTTGTTGACAGGAGAAACTGCAGAATTACAACTGTGATGCAAGAGAAAATCAGAAGTGGTTGTCTGTTCATGTGTCAATCCCTCCAGAGCCTACTTACACTTCCATCAAAAACTAATGGAAGTAAGATTAATATGCAATTATTATAAGGATACAGCTATGATTAATTCCATTATGTCACCCCATAACAGGACATAGATGTTTGAAGAATAACAGGCATTCTGTAAGTTTCCCATCTCCAAAGTGTCTGATGAAGTGGGATTTTCTCCCACGAAAGCTCATGCGATAAATAAATCTGTTAGTCTTTAAAAGTGCCACAGGACTCTGTTGTTTTTCTACAACAGACTAACACGGTTCCCCCTTAGGGGAATTAGGCAGAAAGATGTATGGTAGGTTCCAGTTTTGTCCCTCATATTTCCATGGTATAAAGGAAAGGGTGCATTTCAAGACTAGCTGAGCATATGTTCTTAGGTACAAGAGACTGTATTGGATAACACTGCAAACTGAAAGTGGTTTTGTTTTTAACTGGATTTTTTCTCATTGCCTCCTTACGAATTTCCAGAATGACAATTGACCTAAATTCCAGGCCACCTGACATTTAGATAATATTCAGGATACTGGAATCTAGAGGCCCATGATCCTTGCTCACCTCTTTCAGGATATCTTTGCACTGTCATTGTTGTGTAATGGCAACAAAATGGAGTTTATTAAACTCGTGATCTCTGAAGATAAGGCCATGGCAGGGCAACCTAATTTTTATTCAGATGGATTTTGCAGTTATTACAAACTAGGCTCTGGGCCACAACTGTCTTGAGGCTGTGCTCTTTGTTATTTATTCTGCTTGCCAATCCATTCTAAGCGATGTCCTTGTTAACTACAGACAACAACAAGCACAAACAGAGCCAAGTGGTCACACATTTGGCTGCCCCATTGTGGCCAGCGCAGCGGAGTACCGTGTTAGAGCCCCATTAGGAACGCTGGAGAAGTACTTGTGGCCCGTTGACTGCAATTCAGTCACCCTTACACAATTGGAAGTGACTACAAAGAATGGGGAGGAATAGAGGATGAGAAACAACACAAAGGAATCACACAATGCTGAAGACAAGAAACAGCACTACAAAATGGTAGGAAAAGGGGAGGGAGCCAAATTCACCATTGGTACAAATGGATCCAACTCCACACACACGCGCACAAAATCAATGGAGTTGCACTCTTTTCTGCTAGCACACAGCAGAAGACAACAGGGGAATGGAAGACCATGGACAAGGATGAAGAGATATGACTGAGTTAAAGGGAGCAACAACAAAAATTCAGATGAACACACCTTGACATGATCAATAGTGACAAGTATACTCGTTTCTCCAAAGAAGATGATAAGAAAGGACTCCCACTTTTCTCCTAGCAGAAGCATCATATGGCCTTATTTTAAGTCGGTGTAATCAGAGCTATTACAGTGAGGCCAAAAGATGCTTGCTCACATAAGTCACCAAAAAAAATGATTCATTTTATTTTAAAAATAAGTCTTTTGTTCCCCAGTTTTAAAGTCAGAGTACCTAAAACATTCCATGTCTTCCCCCGCACAGAAAACACCAAACCCTGACAGATTTGTGGCCACTTTCCAGCTAAAAAATTCCAACACTTATAAATATAATTTAAAAGCCACAAAGAACCAGGCCAGAGTTCTACAACTCTCAAAAGCAGGGTTAACAATGAAAAGGTTGACAGATGATTTATTAATTGAAGCTTTGCCAAACAATTACATTGTAGCTATAACTACAGAAACGACATAAAAGAAATCACAATCACACTAACTTCCATTATTTCCTATAGCTCACTATGTTATGAACAGAGAAAATCTGAGCATAAAGAGCATTTTCAGTTTCTTGAAGAAACAGAAAGCAGACTTAAAATCAAAATAACATTTTTTCCACAATATATGCCTCTCAACAGATGGACATTTTAAAGGTTTCATTTCACATAATACAAAACTTACTTTATAAAAGTACTATAAAGTAATTTATTTTTATTGGATTTTTCAGCCCACTATGATATGCTCAGAATCCAGTAAATACATATTGAAATGTACAAACAGTATTTGGACAAAAGAAAAAATATTTTTAAAGTGACACACAGTACAAAGAATTAAATGATTGTTTCTTTAAACATAGTTTTCATAACAGATAAATTGTTCTTACAATCTTACAACTCTTGGCAACAGAAACACTGGAATGAAGTTACATTAACTTGATTTGGAAAGATTTCTATAGATGTAATTCAAGCAGGGAAAAAAACCTCAAATAAGTTCTGCATGAAGCCAGATTTAAATGAAAACAAGCTTTTGTATCTTTCTGATCCAGGAAAGGATTCCTTCAGCTATTGTAAACGTGACAGGGGAAAAGCACATATGTACCCACAGAGACATAGAGTATCTATCTCCCAAACAAAACAGACAAGTATCATTTGCAATTAAAATTGATTTCAGTAGGCATGCAATTTTACTTGCATCAAAATGTAGCCAATTAAAAGCGTTAACTATTTCATCACCTACATATGTGCTTCTGAAGGGTACCCAAAATGTTATCAATAAGAAATGCTGAATAAGAAAACAAACAATTTAATCAATGTAAATTAAACAGAAAAGTTTAAGTACAATGGGAGACCATTATTTGCAGAAACTATGATGTCAATTAAACTCCACTAGAATGTATGTTCCTTTTAAAGTGATAGGTACTCAAACTAATCAAAGTCTAAAACATGAATTAGTGTTTCATTTCTCAATTTCTATTGGTCATAATTCAGCATCATTGAACACAACACAAACTTGAGGAACAGCAACAAACGGCCTTGCTAATACAGCTTTGCTTAGCCTGTAACGGTGGCACTGACGGGAATCTGCACATCTCTGCAATACTATTTTATTTATTCTCTTAGCACGGGTTAATTAAAGCACCACATTCAGATTAAATAGCAAGGCAAGACTGGAAAAATTAAGAAATCGGTTTTATTCATTTATTCAGTACTTAGATTTGTAAAGTACTCCATCCTCTGCTAGCCCCCCAAAGAATAAAGAAACAATGATTTTAAATAAAAGGAGTCTGCGATTGCTATGGGAACATTTGAATAAACAACAGCACTTGACTCATCATGAACGAAATTCTCTCTTGAAGGGTGCGGATAAAATTACTGCAAATTTCGAAGAGCTTTCAACATAGGAAAGGTAGAAGCAGAGAATAAGATGTTTTGAAGTCTTTGCTGGAGAAGAAAACAAGAGCCTGGTCTCCTCCAATGAAAGTACCGCCACAGAGAGTAGGCAGGTTGCCAGGCAAGTTCGGCAGCGTGACCACATTGCATTGAGTTTCTTTAATGAAAGCCAGGAAAGAACACATTACACAGTGTTTCTTCTGAGAGCTAGCTAGCCTCCAGTGATTGAAATCAATAAAAACAGTCGGCATGGGGCCCAGTGGGGGAAGAGAGAAATCTCCACTACAGTGTTCAGTTTGCTCTCCACTTTCTCCGTCTCCCTGAAATTAAACTTTGAACACCAAGACAAACTACTTCATTTTCAGCACTCAGAAGATTTTGAGAGGGGTGGGAGGAAGACAGCGTTTTAATTTTCCTTCTGCTTTCTATGCTCCCTCTGCTCGGTCAAGGAATTCAGAAAATGAAAGGGTTGTTTTTAATTTGAAATCTGCCTGGAAGAACTTCTACAGACAAGTGCATCATCCTACACTTCAAAAAAGGGATATATTTTACAGTGAAAGGATGTTAAGTGGTGAAAGAGGAAAGAAAAATGGAATCTTATTCAGCAAAAAGTACACTTATTGGATATAACATCAGCCACTGCTGTGAAGATTTCTGAAACGGTATTCAAAAGAGTAAGACCAGTACAATACAGTCTAAAGCAGCTGAAACTTGTAAAAATACACACAACGCAATACACAGGATCACAAGGAACGTAGCGGTAAGTTGGAGCTGTTTTTAATTATTCACCCTCTAGAGTTTAAAATCAGCAATGCACATTTCCACCTTAGTTTCTATAAAAACTTTTAAGTGTTTTCTTGTTAACTCAACTCTTTGAAGACTGAATATTTAAAGTTACATAATATTTAAGCAATTTGATTTACACCATTTTAAAATTCTGCTAGGTCACTGAGCTTCACAGAGAATTATCGAATGTTCACAGAATACATTTCCTGGGTATTTTTGTTTAGTTTTGTTTATTGACAAGGTACAATCATGCCATTATGCAACTCCACCCACTCCATGTTCTGTGCTCTAGGGAAGTCTGCTTTCCTATTTTAATTATGAAACACTACAGAGTCCACAAGTCGAAATGGGACTGGATTTGAGAAACTGCCAGTAATGAAGTTCTAATATGGTATATATTTATCTGTTTTACTTTTTCTACAGAGCACTTAATCACCATAGGAGCCACACTACTGAGTTTGGATTTAAATCATAAATTATAGCAAATTGTATATACAGTTTCAACTGATATCAAAATGTACACATACTGTATCTTTTAAAGGCACTTCTTAATAATTTATTAATACACCCATGGTGGCTTTCTTTGATATATTGTTTGAATTATACTAACTGACAATATTTCATAAGGAGATACTAGTAGAAAATGGTAGAGATAGATAATTAATGCCGCAAACCTTCTGTGAGATTTCAATCAATTTTAAATATAATTTTTCTTTTAGATTATAATGAGACTACTATAAGTCCCACCCATAGCAAGGATGGGCAAAAATACTAACTATGCATCTTCTTTCATAGGTTCCAGCTAGGGCAGGAATGCAGAGAGAGAGAGAGAGAGAGAGAGAGAGAGAGAGCATACCTTATAGTGTAGGGATGCCCTGCGAGCAAGAACATCGTACATGCCATTTGTGCTGGCTAGTACTTGCTGATGACAGCAATATATGCTGAGTGGTTGCAGGTGGGAGGGGAGCGGAACTGGGTTTCTCTCAAGTTCCCAAGGAATGTCTTGTGTTGGCTGGTGCAAGAAGTATTTGCACCTCCCAGCACAATCCTGTAAGTTATAGAGGGAGCATGCCTGAATGATTGTAGGGGTGGAGGATGGGAAGAAGGGAGACTTCCTTTGCCTCCCTCCTTATGCTGCAGCAAGCAGAATACAACCTTTTGTGCCTTCAAATACCCATTCAAAGCAATAGCCTCAGCTATGTCAGGCATGAATTTTAAGAAATTTTACATGTTGTAAAGAAGCTCATTCTAACTGTTGGAAGCCACTGAAAAAATGGAAGTTTGTTTTTTAAAACCTTTTTGGTTAATTTTATTGAGCTAGGAGGGGATCACATTGGTGGCAGTTTTGAAGAGCTGTACGACATTCTCAGTTATCTTTTACAATCTACATAAAATATAAATGGTTGATGATCCACATTGAAGGATTACTTATTAAGACAGAATTAGCTCAGGTTTAGGATCCGGTCATTTGTACAATCATATTTTTTGCATGCAAATGAGGTAATTATATGTACAGATTATTGGCAAGGTGTACAACTGTCTGTGTGGGATTTTATTGGTACAACAGGTGCATAATCATTATGCAGGTGCTCCCATTGTTCCTGCTTTAGAAATCTGACCTTTAATTGCCACTTTACTATTTCCATTACAGGGAAGTAGAAAAGACACTCAGTTTTGCAAATTACCAGACAACAACAGAATTTGGATAAAGTTACCATAACTTTGTTGAGGAAGACAACAGAGTCCTGTGGCACTTTTAAAGACTAACAGATTTATTTATCGCATGAGCTTTCGTGTCTGATGAAGTGGGATTTTCTCCCACGAAAGCTCATGCGATAAATAAATCTGTTAGTCTTTAAAAGTGCCACAGGACTCTGTTGTCTTTCTACAATAGACTAACACGGCTACCCCTTTGGAATTTGTTGAGGAACTATTACTCTTGCACAAGCATCTACTTAAATATTTGTAAAAGCACATATTTTTTCATTCAACTGTTGGAAATAGCAACACATTTTAAAAAAGTATTTTCACAGTTCCATTATATAGAACCACATACAAAAAAGTTACTTGGCAGAGCAGGTGCTCAACATACAGTTAAAATAATATCAATCAAACAAAAAGAACAAGGCTACAGTTCTTGAAAGTGACACAATATTGCTAGTTTTTTACGTATGTCCCAAATTCCATTCCCTTTCCCCTAACCACTCATCTGCTCATCCAAAAATGTTTTCCTTGTTTTGTCCTTTGTGCCAGAGGCCACTAACAAATGACAATATTTAAGTTTAGAGAATGTTGACAATCACTCCTACAACAAATTGACTAGCCTTTTTATTATTACTCTTCTAGCAAAATACATACCTATGCAGAGGGACTTATATGCCACATACATCCTACTTAAGCCTTCAAAATAGGGCTTAAATATGACTTAAGTAATACAGATGGCTTGTACTAGCCCTCTGAGGTGAATTTCATATACCCCACACCACTGTTCTTTCAAGTATAAGATCAAGAAATGGCCTCTAGCTCCCAGAAAAGTCTAAGACTCTATTTTTGTCCCTGGCAGAATTTCTCAAATGTCAGGAGGCTTAGCAACTGGTTTCTATATTATTGCAATTGACAGACTGCTTCTAATACAACACATTACATTTCTGTGCCATACAAAAAGCACGAGGCGTTTTCTAGTTAAGAAGAAAGGTCTTGACTGGGGATGATACCTCAGCGGTCACAGCAGAAGGCTGAACTTTATATGGATTTTCATTCGCTCCACCAGTAAGAATCAAGGACAATTTCCTCCAAGCCGACAGCTTCATGAGCAGCAGCCCCAATTCACCAGCCCATGCTCATACGTCAATCATGGAAGTCTAGGATCTGGAATAAACCTACTTCTTTGTCTGGAGAAGATACAGAATATAATCCATGGACTCTCATGTTTCAGCGGCCCAGGAAATTGTTATAGCATCTGAAATAATTTGGCTCCAATTAAAAATTCTACTGTAAATCTCTCCCCAGCCTTATGGCACCAAATCCCAGGAAAATAACAGTTGTTATAAAATATCTTTTTTTAAAAAAAATTAAGCAAACCAGATCAAGGATTTTTTTTCCAGGGAGGGGGAAGATGTGGCAATTCTATTCTAATCTCACAAATCCACATTTTTGTGAAGAAGCAGGTCTGGAGATCTGAACACAATTTGAATAAGGCATTATAAAACAGCTGATGAACTCAAACTGATTAGTTTTCTGTAGTTTATTTTTATATTCAGACAATCTGTAATCAAAAATGGTTATTGAGGACACAATTTTCTTCTACAAATTGAAGAGTTAATGGAGGAATGAAACTATCATTAATTATTAAATGAAAGACGATGGACAGCGTTCTCTAGGCAAGATAATTTTCTGTATTATCTGCTCTATACAGAGTCCTGATGTTTCACTAAGGGCAAGTCTATACGGACCGCGGCGACTTTGCTGTGTAGACACGCTCAATCAATAACCGAACTGTAACTGCACTTACAGTATGCCGACCGGATGCCATCTCTGGTTGGCTTAGTGAAGCATGTAGAGAGGATTTAAGAAGTTGGCAGGAGATGTGCAAGGTATTTTACAAACCTTGCTTATCTCCCATCGAAAATGGTGGTAAGTGTAGATTAGGGCTAAGGGAGAAATTCTTGTTGTACAAGCTAATGAGTTTCAGATTTTGCATACTTTTTAAAAGGTATCTACTTAGTTACTAATCTGTCATCATTAGTCTCCATTTGAGAAGTCAATAGAACATATATCTAGGAGAAACTCATATTCTGAGATTCATTCACTACCTTCATTTCTCTGACTGTATATTCTTCCATGGAAATTAACATAAAGGATTACGTAACTGGAAAATGACAAACTACTAATATGAGAGAATTGGCACTTCAATAATTTGATATATTAGTGACCTTTAAATAAATATATAAATATTCTACCATTTATTTCTTATAATTGTTGTATATATGTGTACTTCTTTGCCATAGCCCAAATATCAGAAAGAGATCCAAATTGGACTAAAAAACCCAAATAGTGTGAGCAATATTAAATTATGGGAATTCACTTTTAGCAGAATTAATTTGCTCTATAAACTCCCAATTCATTAGTCTACATCTCTATATGTAAATTTCTCACAATAATAGCTGGAATGCTATGGACCTGATTTTCTGTTGCTCAGTACTTTCAGACCAGTGCATTCTGAATTGGCAGCAGCACCTCAAACTTACCTTGTAGACCTTTTGCAACAGGATAAATATCTGCCTTCAGTCTAGGGAGATGGAGAAGTGGGGACTGCAGGATTAGTTGGAAATGGAGGCAAATTTTAATCAAAACAAGGAATTACTGTGGAAGCATGGTATTTACATTTGACTTTGAATATGTCTAATAATAACTGGATACAAATGATTCAGACTCTCTATGTTCATTTTTCTATGGACCCGTTCTGTGCTCAAATGTATGTGGTTTCCATGGATTTCAATGGGAACCTTGTAAGCTGAGAGCGGAGTTTGATGCTGGAACTTTAAACTCAAGAAAATAAACACAACAATATTGCTAGTGTCTCTGTCTCAAGGAACTGTGTAGTACAGTACCCGAGCAAGATTTCTAAGAGTCCCTACTAACGTTTTTTAGATTTTCTAGCTTCTTTTAGATCTTTTCCTCTCATCTAATCCAAAATTATCAACTACAAATGGTTACATCTCATTGAAAGAATGATTGGTGACAATTCTATGACTAATGCAGACGCTTAATACTAGACAGCACTAGAGGCACTGGTTCCAAAAAGAGATTCATAGACGTTTCAGAACCGGAGTAAAAGCTTTATCTCAGAACATTCCTGCCTTCCTCCACCAGAAGAGCGGTCTCTTTTTGAAGAACTTTCATATGAAATGGCTTTAAAAACATCAAGATAGCAAGAGAAGAACTGAATTATCTTCATGTAGAATTTGTACAGATTACTTCTATAGTACACTCACCAACTACGAGAGAAGATCTCCTTGAAGGTCCTCAGGAAAAATATATCCATTTTATTCTGTATTTGAAGTGACTCTGGAATTCAAGTGTAATTTTTTCCCCAAATACCAGATTTCTCTATTAACTCTTCACATGTTTTCCGCTCTTGCTATGTCTCTGGTAACTGTCTGTGACACTAACCTGTAAACTTTCCACATTTACTACAAAGGACTACAACACTAAAATGACATCTGTTTTTCATAGCAACAGGTGTACCTTCATTATGTTGCTGTGAGGCAGAGCAGAAAATTGAAAACCAATTATGATTTAAGACCTCAAATTAAAATCTGTCAACTGCTTAGTAAAAATACCCAATAAAACTTGTTTGCATTTCAACAGACATACTGAAGTAGTTTGCGGGGTTACTGTAGCTGTGTTGATCCCAAGACATTAGAGAGACAAGGTGAGTGAGGCAGCATCTTTTATTGGACCAGCTTCTGTTGGTACAAAAGACAAGTCTGAGCAACACAGAGCTCTCTCTCTCTGTAGCTCAAAAGCTTGTCTCACCAAAAAAGATGGTCTAATAAAAGATATTCTCTCACCTATTATGTCTTTCTCATTCAGAAACAGATCATTTTAAATGCAATTAGCATATAGAGAAAGGATTTATACAAACAAAACCACAGCCACACCAAACCCCCACAAACCAGAGCCAAAGAGAATCAGTCTTGCTACTTTTGGGAGGCTGTCTGTGCAACCAAACTGTTAAACTGCAGAATACTGCAATGTTTAATCATTAAAACAGACTGTATGGTTGGATTCAAAGTAAATTTGACTTTTGTTATGCGAAGGTAACATTACCAAAATAAACTACAGTTTTTAGTTGACAGACCTCTTCCTGCAACATAGAAGAGCATGATTATACTAAACTGATGGTTATATTAACCTAAAGTAGCGCTTCAATATTTCCTTAAGCATTTTTTATGAGTAAAAAAAAAATTTAATTGATCTTTCACATTTAGTTTTTTTTGGGCAACACCCATATCTTATTTTTTGTACAATATGATATAATAAAGAACCTAGCCTAATAGAGATGATTTGACATTTACATACACTAGAATACAATATGTAGTCAAATTCCAAAGGGGTAGCCGTGTTAGTCTATTGTAGAAAGACAACAGAGTCCTGTGGCACTTTTAAAGACTAACAGATTTATTTATCGCATGAGCTTTCGTAGGAGAACATCCCCCTTCGAAGTGGGATTTTCTCCCATGAAAGCTCATGTGATAAATAAATCTGTTAGTCTTTAAAAGTGCCACAGGACTCTGTTGTCTAGAATACAACAGTTAGGTATGTAGTGTGACTAGTGAGGTGATTAAAGTTTTCTTTTCTCTGTTTACCTATCTGTTGCCACCCCTGGCCTTTTTCCTTTGTGCTTTTCCTTTCATCTCACTCCTTCTGAGAGAAGTTTCATCTCTGAAGTGCTAATTCAGTTCAGTATACTCTTGGAAGCCAGATGAAGTGCCAGGTTGACTGAGGTTAAAATTGAGTAACAGGCTAAAAGATACTGTGTTATATAAAGAGAGCATGTAATGACTACTGAACTGAGGAATTAGAATGGATCCATACTTAATGATTTACTGAGCATGGGCAATGAGCTTTGTACTGTACAAAACAGAATACGGTCCTCATTACAACTGGAGAATTTTAAAGATGTTACCCATATGAAATGTATTGTATATACACTTTATTTCCCATTTCTTCTTGCTCTAGGCTACTTGCTGTTTTCTGAAATTCATCACACTGATCTGAGCAAAAGGCTTCACAGTTTCCTTTTAAACAACATAAAACAAATGATAGTTCGCCTACATCTATCCCAGCTAAAGTCTATAATGTTCTTGAGGGATGTTCATCCAGCTAGCTACCTCATGACTAGCTCTTTCAGGACCTGCTGAATGAAATAATACTTTCACCTTTAGCTGTTTTGTGATTAAGGCTATGTCTAAAAATCACTGCTGTCAGTGCGCTCTTCTGGATGTGATTGAGTAGTCTGTGTAGACATGCTCAATCGCTCCAGAGTCCTGCCCTGGAGTGGTGTATCGCTAAGGAGACAGGATGGCATTTCCAGTCACCTTAACAAAGTGTGTAAGTAATAGTTAGTAAGCCATCGGGAGATATGCAGGGTGTTTTGCGTATCTCCCGTTGACTGCCACCAAAAAGTGCGGCAAGTGTAGACTAGGGCTTAGGGAGCATCAGGGTGATAGAATAGGAAGTAGTGACGCACTGGAGCTATAGATACCTTTTCCGGTCAAAGTGCACTCATCTGGAGATGTGTTACTACAATATGAATATGATGTACAGCTGCCTGAAATGCCTGTTTAAAGTATGGAAGTAACTTAGTGAATCAATGCATCTGCTGTGCAGCTAAAATATCTTTAATATGGGCTATTTATGTATCTTAGAGGAGGGAGAGAAATACAAAGACAAAAAATATTACAAGTAAAACAAATACTTTCAAAGTTTATTGGAGGTAATAGATCATGCAGAAAAAAATAATATTTTCCTCAACAAATAAGATAGCCTAGTAACTGAATTTTGTTTTAGTAACTTTACTTTAAAATAGCAATGACTTATAAACGTATTTTTTTCATTTAAACGTATTACATTTGACACATGCAACTGATTTCATCTAAGTTTAGCTAATTAATGGAAAATTGTAATTGTAACCTTACTTTACCTTTTTGAAAAAAATACTACATTTTTGGCATTAAAAAGGTACTATAGTGTTATTAGACTTTTGTATAAATCATTAAAATTTGAAACACACAACTATATTATTTTAAACATCTATGCATCTGGGAATGGGCATTATTAAAAATTGCACATGTATATTTATCAATCTGATTTTCATAAAGAGGAGCTTAGGTTTTGTACCAAGTTCTTACATGAATTAGTATAGACCTCATGATGTAGAACTGAAAGTGTTTGGGTACAAATTCTTCAATTCCTCAAACATTAGACTAACTTTTTTCTTCTAACATTAAATCAATATTTGAGCAGTTGAACAAATATTTGAAATACAGCTAGTTAGTTACCTATTACAGAGAACAAATTTAATTAAATAATTTCTCTCACTAGAAACATTGAACAAAATCTGGATTTAGTTCACAATATTATAAAGAATGTTTATATTTTACTTTACCCTCATATTAGACTGTTGTAAGCTATTACTTTTAAAGCAACATCTGCTACTACAAAGTGCTCTTCACTTAACAAGATCAACCGAATTTGCAGCATTAGAGCCAGTTCAGCCAAGGCTGCCAGACCAATAGTCACAGAGAGTCTCTAACTCATGAGTGTACCATCCTACCAGGTTGAAATCACAGAACATTAGGGTTAGAAGGGACCTCAGGAGGTCTTCTAGTCCAAGTCTCTGCTCAAAGCAAGACTAACTGCAATTAAATCATCCAAGCTAGGGTTTTATCAAGCTGGGCCTTAAATACCTCTAAGGATGGAGATTCTACCACCTCCCTAGTAACTTATTACAGTGCTTCACCACCCTCCTAGTGAGAAAGTTTTTCTTAATATCCAATCTAGACCTCCCCCACTGCAACTTGAGACCATTGTTCCATGTTCTGTCATCTGCCACCACTGAGAACAGCTTAGCTCCATGCTCCCTGGAATCCCCATTCAGGTAGTTGAAGGCCACTTTCAATAGAGCCCTGCATGGATACAAAAATGTGGATCCAGAACTGATCTGCATCTGCTCAGCATCAGTCTCTAGCCGATCCGCATGCCATGTTTTACGTGTATCCATAACCGCATCCGCAACCGAGCTTGGGTTCACGGTCAGCATTCTTTCCTTGCCCACTTTTTTCTTTTCTTGTTTGTGTTTTGCATGCTGTGCTGTCAATGAGATTTCCTTGGCCACCAGTGAAATCTCTGATTGACAGCATGGCATGTGAACCGCAAACAAAAAAAGGAAGAAGTGGACAGGGAAGGCATGAGGAATGAGCCAATCAAAGGCCAGAATGCTGAATGACTGACAGTGAGAGGTGGCTCTCCAGGCCCCAGCCTGCTGTGACTGAAACTCTAATTGGCTGGCAGACCACAATCAGAGCTGAGCTGGGGTTGGCTGGAGCACTTCCTTGTTCCCCTGTGTGCTGCTGACCCAGATGACAGCAGCAGCTGCAGTGATCAATCACACCCTAGGCAGATAAAAATAGAATCTGCATCTGTGGACCAATCTGCAAGAATGGGGCTGCAGATATCCGCACCCGCATCCACAGGGCTTTAACTATCACATTCCCCCCTCACTCTTCTCTTCTGCAGACTAAACAAGCCTATGTCCCTCAGCTTCTCCTCATAAATCAGCAGCTCCCTAATAATTCTCATTGTTAGTAAGATGTTTACTACTCATGCTCCAGTGTTGTGTGTTGTGGAGGACAAGCTGTTTTCTGATGTCGACGCTCTGCAGTGTTAATAACAACCTCCTGGGGATCATGGTTTCTTCCTTTTTATCACAAGCTGGGTAGGTCACACAGGGGGCTAAGTCTTCACTGACAGCAGCAAATTTGCTGCAGTCAGATTGATCTTCCCAATTGACTGATCAGGTCTGTGAAGACCTGTTCAGCTGATCAGGAAGTCGATCACTGAAGACCACCCCGGCAAGTGGAGTAGCGCTGAGCCGAAGGGAGGGCTTTGCCCTTCGACTCAGCACACTGAAAACACCGCAGTAAGTAGGAGGTAGGCAGTCGAAGGGCAATGTGCAAGGTATTTTAAGTACTTTGCATATCTCCCTTTGACTGCTGCCGAAATCCCGTCGTAGTGTACACCAGCTCTGAGATTGTTCTTCTAATTCCCCCATTTTTCTGTTTAACAGGAATCCTCCAACTGCTATTTTCCTAGTAGCTCCCTTCCACAAACACATGCAGTATTCTGGATATATTCTATCTTCTCTCCACCTTGTGGAGCTGATACCCTGCCAAAATCATAGACTTCATTATGAACTCTAACTTAAGCCAAGTGGTACGAGTCTGTAATGATTCCAGATGCTGTTCAGTAAATGACATGGCAACCTATGGTCTGAATAGGTTAAAATATGTTTGAAACCAGAGGCATAAAAAAACATTATGAACTCAAGTGTGTTTTTGCCAAAATGTAAGAATTAGTGAAAAAGTCTGCATGTAATCAATACTGAAAACATGGAACCACAAAACCCATTGTAATTATTACAGAGACAGAAAGTCATGTATGCAGCAGTTCTATGGCACTTTCTACTGACTGCTCTCCAGAACTAAAAAAATGGGGGATGAGGAGGGGAGGGGAGGAATTTACTTTCCTACAGTAACGGTGGTTCTTCGAGATGTGTTGGCCACAGGTTTTCCACTTTTGGCATACACATGCCCCATAAATACAAGATCAGAATCTTTTTGAATAGCAATGTTCATGGGGTCACACCTGCTCTCTGCATGATGGCCAGCAACCTGTAGCTGAGGGCATAAAAGGCAAAGTAGCTACAAATACCCTTCAGTTCCTTCACTAAAACAAAATCCACTTGACCCAAGATTCTGCAGTAATGGGGAAGGAGTGGAGCTTGTGAAATACATGTGGATAACACACTCCAAAGAACACACAGTTATTGTGGGCTAAATAATTGTTCTTTCTTATTCAAGTCCTGAAGGTAGTTGTTTATAGTCTATTGAAACAACAACTGTTAAGACAGCTCTACCAAAGTGGATGACCAACTGGACCCCTCTACCAAGGAGATAACACTGGCTGAAGGTATGAACTGAACTCCAAGTAGCAAATTTCGCAGACTGGAATGCCCCACCCAAGCTTCAGAGGCCGGTGGAATGGCCCTGCTTTGCCTTGCAGATTCAAGCAAGCAATCATATAAGCAACTTCTAGTACAGTTTGAAACTTTTAAATAGTCTGTGTGTGGATACAGGCTGATCTCTCATTCTGTTGGCCAAGATCAGAAACAGTCTAGGAGAATTCCTGAATAGTTTCATTCTGTTCAAGTAGTTCTGATATCAATTTAATAAGCACTACAACTGGGTCAGGATAAACAAAGTGTACAGAGCACGAGTTTTGTATTTTTTAATTCCACAAAAAAATCTGTTTAAATTACTTTATACTTGTTCCTGTATTCTCTGGGTAACAGGGTCTAGAAGAATGACATCAAGAACTGCTAGTCACTTTTACTAGTGATCATCTCTGTCCACTCCTGGAGTAATTTCAAGTTACGATTGGGTCAGCTTAATATGGGTTCTTGGGTAGCTGAGAAGCAAAACAAGGGATGGTTCTTTCTCAACAACTTAAGTTATAACCAAGTGGAAACCTCAACATGTTAAAAAAAACCCAAAACAAACAAAAAAAAAATCCCCAATTTGTTATCGAAAGAATTTGCATAGATAAAAACTGCCATAGTATTTTAGTTTTGTTTGTATATATTACTTATCCAATTCACAGGAAATAATAAGCAGTAAGGCATAATTTAAAATGGTATGTCAAGAAACAAGAAACATAGATACACAAAAATCTCTATCATAACCATTGGTTCAGTTTATAAAATTGTCAGATACACCCCCAAACTTCAAATTTTCTCCCATTGTTTCTCCAGATTACCTTGCTGGTAATGATAATGTACAAGACTCGAAGGAAACAAAAAACTCTTAGAACTCTAGGATCATCTGCATGTTCAATAATACTCAGCTAGATAACCGTTTAAAAACACAGAAAACTGTTATGCTTTATCTAGCTTAGAATGCAATGTTTAATTATTTACACTGTGGCTAAACAAATAACAATTTCTGTGAAAGAATTCATGCATTCTACAAAAAATATCATTGAGGCCCAGTTTTTCCTTGGTACTCTGACTATCTCTAAGCCTATTCCAGTTAGCAAGTTGAGAAAGAGGAAGGAAACCTTAGCAATTTTCTACTGCAACTGACAAAGAAAAATGCCACTGAATGCTTCTCTGTTTTCAACAAAGAACATATTATTGTAACCTCTTTTCTAAAACTGTTAGCCCTGAACTACTTAAGCACTGAGATATTAATGCATGAAGAAAATGTACTGAGATGTATGAATTTATTTCCACTCTTCCCAGTGATGACTTCTTATTTAAATGCAAAAACAAATTGAACTACTGTTTATGGCACCAAGTCTTATTTTGTCGGTTTTTAATTTTCAAAACGATGCCAGATGTTCACTTTATATTTTGTAGGACCAACTTTGATCCCCATGTCGGGTATCCTGCAGTACAAAAATCCTAGAAATTACACAGAAGGGAACTATGTTTTTATCATTTAGCTCATTTTTGCCAGATTGTTCCCATATTATATATTTTACTGTATTTTCTCAAACTTAGATTCAAATGTTCTGAATGTGGGGGATTCTGGCACTCTTTGACTGTGGAATAGTGCGCTAAATAAAGATGTTGTACATATCTTCTATATAGAGTTGCAGGACTAGTCAGCAGTCTGCCCTTTTAACCTCTAAAATCAAATGTGTGATTATTATTTAATGGAACAGGAGAAGGAATTAACATCACACATGCATTTTAAACATATATTATACAAATGGCTATAGGGGGAAATACTCCATAAATGAGGTAAAAACAGTTGCGTAACATACTGTATATGGAGCATTACATTTTCAAGTGGAATTTCTGTTCATAGGCAGCACCCTTTGCTGTGGCCTCTGGATGCTCTAACATAGGGGTCGGCAACCTTCGGCAACGTGGAAAGAAGCCACCTGGAGTGGCTCCTCCAGAAGCGTGCCTGGGGACCCCTATCCCAGGCACACCATGGAAAGAAGATGCCTGGAGTGACTCCTCTCAGCAGCGGCACACCACAGGGAACAGCTGCTCTGGGCGGCTTCTTTACATGGTATGCCTGGGGCATGGACATGGCAGGGACCTCCGCACTGCAGCCGCCCCTGAAAGAAGCCACTTGGAGTGTCTTTTGGGGGCAGGAGTGGCAATTTCTGTGGCTCCATAGAGGATGCCGAGTGCCGCTCTGAATGGGCTCGGGTGCCACTGTTGGCCCGCGCGCCGGGAGTTGCCTACCCCTGTTCTAACAACTATACACAAGAGTTTTTCAATGAGAGGCAACCATTTTAACTCCATAAACTATCAAGTATGCCACAACATTTAAAAGATCAAATAAACAAATGTCTCCCACTTTCTCTAAACCATGCTTTAGCATGGGCTTATATGAATTATCATGGTGGGGGACAACACAGGATGTGGGCTCTGAAGTGAGAATGCCCTGTCACTAATTTTGGATGATGAAACTACAGGAAGAAACAGCAAAAGTAGCCCTGTATAACCACCATAATGGGGCCTTAGGACCCTATGAAGCATGTAGTGCCTTCCATTGGGCCTTACAAGGGGTAGACAAAATTGGCTCACAGCTAGGCACCAGCAAATTTACTTTTGGTTGCCAGAGGGTGCGCCTTCATTATATTTCTTCCGTGGAGTTACAGGACAGACTACTAAAACTGGTGGTAGACTTTTCGCGGGCTCCTGTATTGATTGGTCTGGCTCCTTTTTTGGTGTAAATCCACAAAGCTCCACTGCCTTCACTGGAGCTACATTGATTTATGCCAGTGGAGGAGTTGTCCCCATTATCTTGACTATTGTCTGTGCCATAACACATGTGATAGATCTTTATGTGAGTATATTACACATTTCCAGCCTTATTCACTGTGCTTATCCAAAAAACCTGATGATTGCCATTTCTGTAATTTCGTACTACCCGTTAAACAAGTGGTTCTCAGCCACTGTGTCACCACATAGCTAATGTATCATGGAGAGCTGGTGGAGAGAGAGCTGATTGAGCCTGGGGGGGAGGGGGAGGTTGGTGCATCCTGTATGGTTGTACACGCCGCCAAGCATGTCGTGACCCACAAAAAACTAAGAACCACTGCCTTAAACCATATCGTTTTATAGGGTTTAAAAGCTTTGTCAGGGTTTGTAAGAAAGACTGAGGGGGGATTTGACAGCAACCGCCAACTACTTGAAAGGGTGCTCCAAAGAGAAGGGAGCTATGCTGTTCCCGGTAGTAACAGAGGACAGAACAAGGAGCAATGGTTTCAAGTTGCAGCTGGGGAGGTCGAGGTTGGATATTAGGAAAAACTTTCTCACTAGGAGGGTGGTGAAGCATTGGAATGGGTTGCCTAGGGAGGTGATGGAACCTCTATCTTTGGAGATATTTAAGGTCCGGTTAGACAAAACCCTGGCTGGGATGATTTAGTGGGAGTGGTCCTGCTTTTAGCAGGGGGTTGGACTAGATGACCTCATGAGGTCCCTTCCAGCCCTAAGAGTCTATGATTCTATGAAAGAGTGACATATAGAGTATTTTAATGGTATCATATCACAATGTAGAAGCCTCTTGATTTCATATAATTTGAAGAGCCTTGGAGACAGAATAGGGCCAATTTAACATATCATCATGAATCGGCTTTATCCAACAACATAACACTGCCTATACCTCAGTTCTGGGGGTAAGCTGTTTAATGACTTTATAATCTAGATCAGTGGTTTTCAAACTTTTTTCCTCAGAATCCAGTTGAAAAAAATAATTTATGCCGAGACCCAACAATTACCTCTTTGAGCAATGCATTCCAGTCTTTCGGTGGCGGCAGAAAGCAGTACCTGAGGGTCTGCGTCCTGACCCGTGGTTTGAAAACTACTGATTTAGGTACTTCTGCTGGGCAAAGTCTACAAACCAGAGGCAGTACTGCATTCTGCATCGTCAAACAACCTAACGGGAAATGTCACGGTTATGATTTCTAGGCACAAGTGATAATTAGATTGGAAGGCAAAGTTCAAGAAAACAGTAATGCTCTTGTGTATTAACAGAAGGCCTGTTCTGCTCTGCATCTTGCTAGCCAAGACTATTTCCTTCCTCAATATTAAAATTCCAATCAGCCTTCATTTCATCTGCAGACATGTAACAACAAACTAAGTCCTGTGTGTAGCTTTTCAAACAAGCAAAACAATAACCTGGAATATCAAACCCAACATACTGCTGTAGGATATAAACAGCTTTCAAATGAAATCAAATTATTAAAAACCGTATGGACACAAGAACAGAATATTTGGAAAATATCAAGTGTCTTGTGAACAACTGGGTACACAGTACAATATTATAGAAGACTGAAAAGTTTGAAAGTCTCCATTTTAATGAAGAAATAAAATGCAAACCTAGAAATGAAATTAAATATACTATGCACCAGATCCAAATGGATACTTTTTGAGTTCACTATAAGAAGGGGATATGTATCACGCTTAGCCAGTCAGTGACCTGTATGAAATTATGCTGTACAATTCAAGATACTCAAAGGAGGTGCACCCCAAAGAAACAAAAACTCCAGTAGGTCAGAAAGTCTTTAAGATCCTGTGGTCTGGAAGAAAAAATACAGAATTATGAAGCTAAAACAGAAAACACTGCTTAGAAGCAGAATATGAGTCTGCTGCAGTGTCCTGGAAAATATATATTTAAAAAACCCCAAGCAAATACAAAAACAATGGAACATAAATTTTCAAGAATAAATGCAAAGCTCTAAGAAAAATATTCCATTAGCCTCAAACCACCATGTCTAGGTGCCATGGCAAATTCCCTAGCACATGGAGGTGGCTCTGCAGAACTGGAGCATTCAAGACCTGATGAGACTGAGAGGGTGTGTAAAAGTATGGAAGTAAAGCATCAAAAGACCAGAGCTAGAGCAAAGCCCGAGGTCACAAAACAGGCTTGAGCCTTTTGGTGATTAGAAAGGCAGAGCCAAAAAGCCAAGCCTTGAACAAAATGCTAAAACATCAAGATCATGGTCCCAAGAGCAGAAAGGAGCCACTTTACCTGCAGGTACAGAGGCTAGTGTCTAGTAGTCAATAGTCTTCTGTTTCGTATACATGGGGGTGTCAAACTCAGTTGCTATGGCGGGCAAGATTTGACTTGAATGGACTTCAAGTGTGCCCTACGTACCATATATCAAAATACTAGGGCACTACTGAGACATTGTGAAGTGTGTTGCGAAACTGCGCTCCGTGATCTCTGTGTGTGTGTGTGTGTGTGTTAGGGAGAGTGTGTGGTCTTGTGGAGTGCAGTCTCACATGCCCATTGCTCCATGTCACGAGACCTGACACTTCGTGGCATTGTGGAGCACTGGGTATGTGAGACCACACTCTGGTTCTCTCTGTTATGGATAGTGTGTAGTCCTGTGGAGTGCAGACACGGGCCAGATGGAAGAGCATCTTTGACACCCCTGAGTAGAGGGTCACAAGGTTGCTAACTTTAATTTAAACCATCACCATGAAAGACAGGGACATTCCAGACGACAAACTGGAATGAAACACAGAGCTGAATCAGCAAAAAGAAGCAGCTCCATGCTTCAATAAACTACCCTGGTCAATAAGGTACTGACTGGAATGTCCAAGAGAGAGTGACAGAAGATCCAGAGAGGCATGAGACCACTGTTGGGTAATATGTTTGTGTCCCTGGCCACTACTTTTGACTGTAGACTAGAGGTCAAAAAAAAAAAAACAGAGCATGGGGAGTTCTCATACTAGGAAGCATGTTGACAGCAAATTGAACTGTTTATTTTAAAAATTTAAAGTATCTGAATGCAACTTGTCCAAGATTCCTCATGCTGGAAGTTACTTCGCACATACAGTAGTAACTTTCCACACATACCATGACCCATCTGTCCGCAGACTAACGGAACAAAAATCAGATTTCTGATGTTCTCCCTTTAAAAAGAAACCTGTACATACTGTACTAGCAGTTGCTGCTGAAGCAACTTATCTTTCAGTCTGCAAAGGCAGTTTGGCTGATTTGCCAACAGCCCTAAAGCTGTACTTTGAAAAGTAATATTTCAACACTTGACCCCCTTGCATAGATCATCTCATGTTTATCAGAAAAATAAAACCACTGATCTTCAGAAGCACAGTTACAAAATGATGATTACAAAATATTTTATCTGGTTTTCAAAGTCTAACTTAATTATAAAGGATATTGACAAATTGGGGTCTACAAAGGGGTTTCTCCACGTATACAGATCGCAACACCAGCAACACAGGTTTTAGGACGTATAGGAGGGGTGGTTCAGGCTGCTGTATGTGTTATTAATTACACAGGAGTTACAGGCTCGCTAACACATATATAGGCTTGGAAGGATTAGATTTTTATTGGTAAATGTCGATTTCACCACATACACAAAAACCCATAGAAAAATGTTTCCATCTTTAATAATAAAAACCTATGGACAGGCAAAAGAGAAAAACACTACTTGAGAAATTAATGTTTGATTTAAGCATATTTACTTTGTATATTTTTACATGTGATATTGACAAGTTTTAAGTTATAAACTTTAACTTTTTCGGTTTCAACACCCACTGTCATTAAGTAATTATTGTCTGACTCTCTGTTGACAGATCCCCTCCACAATTTCCTGTGAGAAAATTTACAATAGATAAATAATTTTTAAAATGCTTAGCTATCCATTGAAATCATATCCCAAATATTAAATTCTACCAAGTATACCCGTATAGCAGAAGATAAGTAGTACACTTGCCATTTTTCTGCAACATCCCCCTGCCTTTTGGTAATTTTGCAAGACATCTTCTCTTGTAAACAGTAATTCTGTATTAAGGATTTTCTTTTACTTTTTGTGTGTGCTGTTGTTGCCAATACATGTTATCCTATCTCAGCGCTTTGATGCAGTCAATCACCATGGGGCAGCTATCATGTATGCTATTTGTGGTGGGGAGAGAGGTCCAAAAGATCTTCCTCCATTACCTGTTTGGCTGTCAACCAGCTCAAGAGATCTCTGGAAGCAGAATTCCTGTATGTTTTGGGAGACTGCTTACTGATAAGAATGAGGTAGTCAGAAAGAGCTGACACGTTATATCACGCACATCTCACAATGAGAAAACCAGAACCTTTAGGATTCCAGCGATACAATAAATTAAGCCTGAAGCCACTCAACCTGACAGTGATGTATCAATTGAATTTTTATCTACGTAGAACAGACACAACATGGCCTGAAAACATCTTCAGTAGCATCCGACAGGTTCTTATTGGCCAGATTGAAACACAACTTTCTGTCCATTTCTAGGTACAGAATAAAAAAAGTTAAACTCTAACTTAGGCTAGCCATCCTGCATATGGATTTGATTTGAACAGGGTCAGAGAATGAGAACTCTTTTTGGATCACTGGAGTCCACTTCAACCCAGAATTTTGTTTCTAAACTATATAAGTACTACATAAAAAGTGAAAAATATTAGCTTTATTAAACTGTGGAAAATGCACAGAAATCCTGTGAGTTCCAAAGTCAAACTAGTTACACGAGCTTCCATTATAAATCATCTCTGCAGCAAGCATCTGATGCAGTGGGATTTCACCCACGAAAGCGCATGCAATAAGTACATTTGTTGGTCTTTAAAAGTGCCACAGGACTCACTTGTTTAGCAATACTTATGTTTGTTTAGCTTGCTGCCTTTAACTGAAATATATAGTATAACTTGGTTTTGATCAGAAAGAGATTTCCTTCAAAATTACTGACAGTAAATAATTTTTTTCATAAAAATCTGATGTCCTGTATTTAAAAATTTGCTTGAGGTTTATGTTAACGGAGTGTTCTCAGTGGGGTGAATGAGTTGAAAATTGCTTCAGCTTAGTTAAGATGGTTGTTTTTGCAAGTTGGGAGGTACTTGCCATTTATCTGCCCAAACCAGAACTCAGAATGCATAATACATTCAAAAGAAATGCATCCAATTAAAGTGAGGTCACTGGTGGTGCAGCTGAATCCTATGTTTACAGTTTTCAAATTCTAGCTAAGGAAATAGGGGTTGTGACACCCTGCAAGCTCGGAAAAGTGCTGTTCAGAAAGTGTGATGTTAAATCAAGTCCCATCTGCCAGCTCTGGCAGTTGCTCATGTTGAAGTTAAAAGATCCCATGAGAGCATTCAAAAATGGAATGCTCTGGTATCCATATCATTGGCAAACTTCCTTCTTTCACTCAATGCCGCCAGAGATTACCTGCTTCCACAGTGCACTTATGGAATTTTGCTGCCCCATAATGGCTGCCAATTTGTTTACACCCAATCACACAGAGCAGGAATTATATATTTTGTAAAGCACACTGGAAATCTGATTATGTTGGGCCTTAGCATGTTTTCATGTAAATGCCAACTGTCTCAGCTTCTGGGATATTTTGAACAAAAAAAAGAGCACATCCCACTGACATTGTTTCACTGTGTTAGAATTTTGCAACCTCCAATTTGGTAGCATTTTGCTTGCAGGGACTCTAGAACATTTTAAGTACCAACAGATGCCGGGTATTGGGATTTTCAAATGTGACCACTTGGTATGAAAGATTTTAGACTCAGACATCTAATCGTGAGATAGCAATAACCAGCAAACGTGGAAGAAGCATTCACTGTTCCCTACAATCTCTGGGAGCATGACAAAAGATGAAGTTAAATTTGAAACATTCACACTGACAAAAGGGACTATGAACCAGTCGATGTCACATTCCGTGCAAACAAATGGATCCAATAGACGAGTGTTTTTTCAGGGTTACCTGAACCTCTGGGGGTTTGCAAAGATCTTTCAGGGGGTACATCATCACATTTAGGTATTTGCTTAGTTTTGCAACAGCCTACATAAAAAGCACTAGTGAAATCAGTACAAACTAAAGTTTCATACAGACAATGACCTTGTTTATACTGCGCTAAATTCTATACACCAAAATGTAAGTACAATATTTATATTCCAACAGAGTTGTTTTGCAATTATATGGTAAAATGATAAAGCAAGCAATTTTCAATACTAGTGTGCTGTGGCATGTATGTCTGATTTTGTAAGCAAATAGCGTTTAAGGGAGATGAAACTTGGGGTATGCAAGACCAATCAGACTCATGAAAGAGGTACGGTAGTCTGGAAAGGTTGAGAGTCACTGCCTTAGACCGTTGTGGAAAGTGATGAATTCTAAACCTGATCTAGTGATACGATTCACATTGTGAGAAAAATAACCCCAAACAACCAGGAAGGCATTTCAGATCCATTAACTGCTACTAAAAAAACCAGATGGACCAATTAATTAATTGGACGGCCTCGACAATTCTTTATCTGGAGACTCCTCATAGTTCTGTCAAATAATAGAGCACAGGCTTTCTCTCTTTCATGGGGGAGTTGGCTTTCCAAGTATTAAATGAATCTATAAAGGATAGTCTAAATTGAGAGGGAATATCCTTGTTTCAAACGTGTTACAATTACTATCTAATAAATCAATTATAGGCCACAACTTTTTTTAAAAAAAAATCTAGACTTCAGACATGGTAGATAGGCAAAAAACAAAACATAAAACAAACAAAAAAATTCCTATCGGATAGGGATTTATTCATAAAGGGGAAGAAGCTTCCAAATTCTTCCAGCATAACTGAGACCTAGATTCTGCTGGCCTCCATATTAAATAGCAAGAAAGGCAGTTTAAGAGCCTGGCCCAAGGTGATGTAAAGTTGCCACTTCTCTTCAAGTTCACAGAATATGGGTACAGCTAGACAGATGCTGCATTTTCAGCTGCTCCAGTCCAACTGCCCTAGGATCTATGGACAGCCAGCTTTGTCAAAACAGCCTAGAGGCTGCTCAGCCTCACACCAGAGCCCCACCCCTTGTTAGCTTTAGGATTAGAGAGAGCATAATGGTGTCCTAAAGCCACTTTTACACCTACACTCAGCACAGTGCAGCTAGATCATGGAACCTAGTCCTGAGTGTCCAGTGCAAATCCAATACCTACATATTCCTTTTATTTTTTTATTGCCATGAAGTAGATGCTTCACCAGATCAAGAAGAAACAACAGAAGTCAAAAATCTTGGTGGGGAAAGAAGAATCAAAGTGGCATCCTTCCTCCCAGAAATGGGGGCGGGGGGAAGTATGAGCATGAACCATTACTGGAAAGGAACTGTTCAAGTGGATTAACAGCAGTGGTTTTCAAAGTTAGTGTCGGGACTGAGTACTGGGTCACAGATCCTCAGGCACTGGGTTGCGGCACCCCCTGCTGCTGTCGCCAAAAGACCGGAATGCATTGCTCGAAGATGTAATTGCTGGGTCGTGGGCACAGCTACCGTGGAATTTATTTTTTTTAATTGAAAATAATTGTGTGAGTACTCCTTTTCTTTGTGCGTGATTCTCAAACTATAAATCAACTAGTTTACATGCACTCACACCCTGAAACAAGATGAAATATTATTTTCCTTTCGCTGGAGCTGGGAATATCCAGGTATTGTTCTCTGTTTCACAATGGATATTTGCCACCAACAGTCAGGATGAAAATTAACCCCTTCTTTGGCAGAAAGAGTAAACTAAATATTATTTTCTTCTGTTAAACAGAGATTTGGTCGTATTAAATGGAGATTGAACTGCTGTTTGCTCGCTACAAATGCACCTCATTCTAAAATCATTTGTATTTTAATTGACAGACTGGTAGTAGGATCCTAAGGCAGGATAACAAGATCTCTTGTTAATTTCTTATGCACCAGACTATTCCCCACAAGATTAACCCTCCACACAAACCCTCTCATGTCTTGAAAATTAGGGAAAGTCAGCAGGGAAGTGGCTGAACCAAAGGAAATTCACTATATTCCCCTGAAAACCAGAGAAAAGGTTGGTGAATGTTCCTATAGCCTCGCTGCCAAGGGACACGGAGAGAGGGGCAGAGCAAACAGTCCCAGGGCTACATCACCTCTTGCAGGTTGCCTTTGCTTCCTGCAGATCCTGGGGAATCTGTTAAACAGCAATCCTTCTGTGTGTGCTCAAAGGGGCAAAACTTTCCTCCATTTCTAGTGAAACAAGCCCGGAAAGCCTCCACAAGGATATCCTGGCAGAGTTTTCCTCCTCCAGTTCTGCATTCCATTGTTTTTTCTCCAGGGCGGTGTGACGGGTCCTATATAATATAGTCTAGTAGATTACTACAGCTTCCAAAATAATTGCCCTTGGGCTAAAAAGAATAGTGAGTGCCATCACAAAGAAAGCTCTGGTTGGTGCTACTCATTCTCATCCCATATTTTCTGATATAGTCTGAACTGGAATGTTTACATTCTCAGGTATACAGAGTTAAATCAGTTATTTCACTTCAGGAACTGACAATCAAAACTCTGCACTTGAGGTCAGAACGGAATACAGATAGTGATGATAGTTACATTTTAAATTAAATTAATTCTATCAGAACATTTACGGTTTTAATGAGAAAAGTGATGCATGTCAAAGGAAATACCCAGATTTGACTCAGGTTCTCTCTAATTTTTGTTGCTATTTATTATAACACAGACATATTGTTTTTACTAATATTGTTGAAAAATAAATTTAACAAATATTCATAGAAAAATAGCTGTGGATTACGTAAAAGCCCAAAAGACAATAAATTAATTGAAATCTTGCACTGATGTTTGTAACTACACAAGGTGGATTTATTTAAATCATCAATTTAAATCATGATTTATATGAACAAGCAGGAATCTTGATTTAAATCATGACTTCTAATCTTGTTTTACATTTATACTTTTCAGATATTTTCCTAAAGAAAAGGTTGATTCTTATTGGCTGATAACCATTAAAACATAGTGATTTGCTTCTAAATACAAACTCAATGTGATGCTTCTTTTTGCTAACCAAAAGGATATGCTAGATTTTTTTGTTTTTAAATCAAACGGATATGGTAGAAGGGTATTTGTTTAAGAAGTCATAGAGCTTAATTTACAATTATTCAGATTCTTAATTTTTTACACTTTTGGTTATGTTAGAAAATGGTGACTGATGGATTTCTTATTTATTAGACTAATTTATTTTTAATTGTGATTTATGTCAAGTTCTATTTGGATAGACATTCAAATTTAATTAAAATAGATAAAAATAGCATTTAAATAGCTTTTATTAGTTAAACAAAACAACTTTAAGTGTATTGCAGATATAAGAAAAAAGTTTATCAAAAAGTTGCTCAAAACATGTTAAAGCTAACAGATTTACTATACAAAGGCAGTATTACCTGAAGATAGGAAACTGAATTGATGGTTTTTGGTGACCATGTCCCGTCAAGATTTTAGAACTAATAGATCTCATTTCTCTCACACCTAGTTTTCCTCCATAGAGGCAAACAAGCTTTTCCTTCTTGTTCAGCTCCCAATTAGTTTCTTAACATGTGAACTAGTCACTGAACTTAAAGTAGCTGAATAGACTGAAATGAAGAAAACGTTCTCTCTACACTTGCAGAACAGGCTACTCCTGGCAGAAATTGGTTTGGCATTTCAATCAACTCTGGTTTCAGGTGCTTAGCCAGTGATTTCTATCAGTTCAGCATTTGACTTTCTCAAAAACTTAGACACAAACACATACTGCTTTTTTCCTTTAAATGTAACTGAAATAATTTTAATAGATATAAAGTGTAGGCCTTAATATAGGTTGTAATAATTTTAAATTAATTCTAATTTGTTTTAAAAAACTAAATCTGAATTTATTTTAAATAAAAAATTCAATTTAAATTTTAAAAATCCTTTTTTATTTAAAAAGGAAAAGCATCCACTGTTATCCACTTTATAGCTACTTGAGACAACTACTGTAGCAGAGAAGAGTGAGCATAAGGATTTACCTTCATGAACTTCATATGTGGTAGTATTACACTGCACAGTGAAATACATGTGTCAAGACTAGAGGACTAAGCTGTGTCTCTCTGACTCTTCTTCTGCTCTCCCTGAATATACACCTACAGATCTTAGGCCTCAAGCACTTATGGTTTCTGGGGTGGAATCCTGCAATTATTTGACACAGATTGGGTTTTAGGAAGAGCACCTTATGTATTCAACATTCTTAAAAAGCAGGCCCAAATGGGTACCTATTTTTCTTTCCTTTGGGAGCTTTGGGTCAATGGATTACAATGACCTAATCGGTTTTTTAAACTTTGAATGAATTAGTCAATGAACTGAGCTAGCTGAATAAAATTGAAACAACAAAAATATTCCATTTGCACTTGCAGAAGAGTCTACTGCTGTCAAAAGCTGGTTTGTCACTTCAACAAACTCTGGCCCAAATGACCCTTAACAACCTTCTTAAAAATACTGTTGATCTTAACAATAAGAAAAAGCATAGCATGAAAGACAAAAGGATTTTAGAACAACAAAATGCCTACATGCAGATCTATTTTACCTACAGTTTTAACTAGGTCAATCACACACCATGGCTGGGGTCTAAGTCTCAGACACAGAAATCTGTCCGCCCTTTTTGAAGGAGTACACATCTCTTTAAATCCAACCAAAGTGTTTTGTTACAGGGGCTCACAAGCTTGGACCTGCTACCCAAAACCAGTCTGGCAAGCTCAATAGGTGGTCGGAGCCAGAGAATCAAAATGAATACTTCATGCATTGTCTTCTTGGGTGTTTGGTATGAAAAGCACATCAAGAAACTTCCACTTTTCTGGGCATATTTCCTAACAATCCTGCTACTGAATCAACTCACTATATGAGTACAGCAGACATCACAATAATGCAGTCAGGATACAATTTTATTAAATTATTGCAAGCTCCAAATCTATCACACTATGTATGAGAAGTTGTGAGTACACCTTGTAATCTGTCTACATAACTTAGGGCAAGGCTCCACTGTTGGTGGCAGCACCGACAGTATAGAATTGATTATTCAAGTTTGATTGAGCACCCGTAAAGATGCGCTCAATCAAACTCAGAAGGAGCCAGAGGTCGACTGGGTAAGACCTACCTGGCAAGAAGTGCAGCACTCTGAGGACCCTGTGGTAAGTAAAAGGTAGGCAATCGGAGGGAGATACTCAAGGTATTTTAGGTACTTTGTACATCTTCCTTCACTTGCCATCAACATCATGTGGCCATGTAGGCCAGGGCTGTGTTTGCATGTCCTGTTTCTTCTTCTGCGTGCCTTACACCTCCTGGGCCATTACCCATTTGTCTAGGATATTAAGATCCCATGGCTTCACAATGATCTGCTGAAGAGGAGCAGCCAAGGAAATGGAAAAATAAAAGAAGAAAATATTAACAATTAAAAGAAAGATAAGGTTAAAGATCAACTCTTGTTGCCTTAGCAAAATACACACACTTATAGTAAAAATTCCCTTTGATCAGATAGGCTCTGGTCAATAGGAAGCACCAATGTTGTTCCTTCTAAGAACTTTCCCAAATGACCAATATGTATCTTCTCAGCAAAGGGAAGGACTGCAGTCTTGCTTTGAGGTATTTGGGATCTTTCAAACATTTTTCTGCATGTATCATGCAATAAAACCGAAATGGGAGAAGCTCTGGGCCTGTCTCTATACTAGGAGGAAGGAAAGTGAAGGCCAACTGCTGCTTTGTATGGTCATGAACAATGGAGAGAAAGATGGGTGACTGAATTAAGTAAAGGCTCTGTGATTACCACACCAAGAAAGCTCATGAACCTGTATCCTCAGATACATTGGATACTGTGTATGCATCTGAAGCACTCTGATGAAACATTTTATATACAAGTTAGTAAATATTTCATGACAGTTAATATGTTCACAATTTATTCAAAATACTTCATTTTGTAGATGGCGACACTGGCTGATTGAAAAATACTGCAACCACAAAAGGGATGTCTAGACTAGGAAAATAGGTTGTGTTTTAAAACATGTTAGCTACACTTTTTAACTAGCAGGATTTTAAAAAGGTTATACACCTACAATAGACATGGCAAATCATGTTTAGGGTCAGGGTTAATTTGTCATGATCAGTTAATAAACAAGACTTTCCCTATCTACACAAGTTGCATATCTTCTTTTGAATCATGTTAATTAAAATGAATTAGTAACACATTTTAAAACAACCTATTTTCCTGTTCTAATCAGACCTAAAATTGACTTTTTTTCCCACATTCTATAGGCAGAAAATGCTACTATCATGCCTGGTAACTGAGTAATTCTCCACCAGGTTCTTTGCCTATTATGAAATTGTAACATGCATTTATCTTTCTCCACCGTACATAACTATTTGTAACAAAAGAACAGCTCTCATGGGCAGACAGTATCCAGAACACTAGGGTATGTTAACAAAAAAGTATTCCAGTCAAAACGTATTAGCTAGCATACTGCCTTTCATATATTCCAAAGGGGTAGCCGTGTTAGTCTAGTTCAGCACAACAAAAAAGGAGTGTGGTGGCACTTTTAAAGACTAACCATTTTTTTTCACATCAGCTTTCGTGGGTGAAGTCCCACTTCATCAGATGCCAGAAAGTAACATGCATAGCTATATATTTGATGTTTAAATGGGTATAAACTCAAAGCACAGATTAAACAGATACTTTCTACTTACGTAGGTAGAGATTGTCATTAAATTATACTCTTGGTTTATGCAGAAAAGGTTTCTATGATCACTCATCAGTGCACTTTAAATATATGTATTATAAGGATAATTAAAGAGTTTGTGTCAAAAAAGCATTGGGCTGTTTCCACGTATGAGATTTGATGTTTAAGGCTGCTGATCTAACATATACATGGTAAATAATGGAGTCAGCAGAAAAACAATTGTACGTCAAAAGTAAGATACAGTTCAAGGCCCTACAACCAAGCTGTGCAAGCAGATCACTGAGCAATGTGTAGCTCCATTACAGTGGCTGCTGTAGTTTCCTCATAAACAGGCATCTGCCTACACAAAAAACTCAGTCACAGGATCAGGGCCTAATGAGATAAGTAAGAAAGAGACCTTACAAGCTACAGTTGCAAACATTTTCAGCTAATTTATTCCCCCCCCCCCACCCTCCCCAGGCTTCAATCTATTAACAATATGGAAGATACCCCATATATCCATCATGGTCCGCACTTTTAGGGGCTTTCCCCCCTTGAAATAAATTACTTTATTCTGGTGAAAATGCATGACTATTTTGTTTTAATGTATAGTCAATTTAGGTGACTTGATTTCAGAAGTTATTTTTGGATGGGTCTCATTTCAAGTTGTTAAATATTTGCTGTAATTGCCATTATAAATTTCCCTCTGTATTTACTGGCGATGTCTAGTCATATTAACTTTCGGTGACTACAGAGGCGGTGATCAGAAAGTGCAGTTCTACCCTAACAATTAGTGGCAAAAATGGCATTATGGTTTTCCATATTGGTTGCAGTTCATAGATTAAATTTCTCTCCTTATACAAATATAAAAAGATGCTGTTTTCTAATTGGCAGCCCCACGAATTCCCCATCCGCTCTTTCATCTCATACGTATTACATCACAGAGATTCTGCTGGGTAAATTAGTCCTTTAGCCATATGCATACAATCCTGTTGTCTTCTGATCATGCCTTCAGTGACACCTATGTAACCCCATTAACCGTAAATGAGTTTGCACAGGGGTCACTGTTGACAACCTCTGAAGACAATGCACATGAAGGTATAATGGGGAATAGAGGACCTGGAGTTTGGTAGTTTAGTGAGAAGCTGCAGAGCTGCGACTAGAATTGGGGGCTGACTACCTATGGAGGACATGATGGGGAAGGAGGTTGTGGGGTGCAATGTGTATAGATTCATCTGGCTAAGGAGCTGGTGGGGGCATATTGTAGAAGGCAGAGCTGAAAAGAACACAGAGTCTCAGTGGACAAATCTGACAATCAGCTAGGGGAACTTGTCCTGACAGCCCTGACTTTACATGGCTTAAGGAAGTCCTAGTATGGATGCAAGGGTAAATTTAAACCATGTAGGGTTGTTATGAGGGAAGAATAAATATTTTCCTATGCCTTTTTTGTTTTTGGTCTCTGTAGCATTAACCACAGTATTGTGTTACATATAGAACAGATGCAAAATGAAAAGTGATAGAAGCCAACATCTGTTCTATATTCATTAACACTGGTATAAATCTGGAGTAACCCCAAAGACTTCAATCACAGATTTATACCTGTGTAACTGAGAGTTGAATTTCTCCCTAAACTTCTAATCAGTTTTCATTTGCAAACCATGTGTAAAGATTTACCCTTAGCCATAAAGGGAAAATAATTAGGATTAGTTAGGGGTTTTTAGTATCAAGCTATTTACAGGCAAATGGATAATAAGGAAAAATTATTATTAATGTACTACTTTTTAGTTTCACTTGCAGGTAGCTGGTTGTTAAGAGGCTAATATAAATGGAGACTAGCTGGCTAGTTGGTTTCCTTCTGCCTGTTCTTTACACAAAAAGTGAAAAAGGAAACTGACTGGAATGCTAAGCAGTTTCCTTTCTGTTACTCCTTTGGGAGTTTCCTTTTGAAGCGAAGCCCTAGGTGGCTACTTATGCACAACTTTTCAGGTCACCTTTAAAAAGACCCCTTGCAGTTACTGCGTATAGAAACAAACAATTCATTTAATTAAAACAAATCAGTTGTATACCATTTCAGGCCTTTCTTTTTCTGTTCAAAGAATCTTAGACTCTTCTTGACCCTAAGAGGTAGGCATTCTTCATACTAGGATTTGAGCCTACGTTGTAGAAAATGCCAAAATTTCATAATCTGAACTGAGGTAAGGTGATTTGTATAACATATGAACAAGTCATGTATGAAAAAGCCATTTATCCATAGCTTCAAGGAAAAAATGCATTTTACAATCCAGAAGCTAAAATCCAAGCTCTCAAATAGTTCCAACTAGTTTCTAACGTTTTTCTTCTATACTTAATCAATGAGTTACCCCTCTTCTTTCCACCATACATATACATAATAAGATTTATCACAGCCACATTTCTTCTTCAAAGACATAGGCCTATATGTAAAGTTCCTATGGACGGATTCACATTAGTCTAACCTGCAGATAGAAAGATGAGCCATTTTCATGCCAGACCACTGTAATTAAACAGGCTTAATCCATCAAACTACATGCAACAGTCTTCCAAATCTAACAGACAAATGGAGAATATACAAATGTCCACACTGGTGGTTCTCAAACCCTTTCATATTGTGGAGCACTTCTTAAGACAAGGATGCCTTGTGGACAGGTGCCAGATCTCCTGACGAACTTCAGCAACTGAGCTCGATTCCCAGCTTCCCACTTCCCAGAATGAATTAATATTACGACAGTAAGGGGAAATGATTAAAATAAGATTGTTTTAATGTGATGACTGTGGCTTTTGGTTAGATTCCTCCATTCTCCACTTTGTATATGTACTGTTCATTTCCTTGCCTTGGCTGAAGGACTTTACTGTCACAGTTACTGAATTTCCTCTTACTGTAAACCCTCCAATTTTAATCCACACAGGTCAATTTGCAGTTTTGTTCCATTTTTCCTTCCTCTCAAATTCTGGTGTTTAACAACAAGTGTAACCATGGCTGAAATAACACCACAGAAACACCTGTCAAAGAGAGAGAGAGAGATTAATGGACTGAATTTCCTGCTCAGCAGCAGTCATAAGTAGCAATAGCACAACTTTTGGATGACCTGTTTGAGAACTGCAGCTTTAACAATATTGCTTAGATTTGCAATATATAAAGGTTTCTTTAACAATCTTGACTTGGAACATGCAACCTTAACATCATTTTAAAGATTTCTGTGTGGGAACTTTTTGCAAAAATTGGGAGACTATAAAAGGGGAGGGCTTTATTTTACATATTTTAGGAAGCAGGGGGAAGAAAAAACACATTGGTCTCACGAAATCCTGCTAGCTAATCACAGTCTTCAACACACTGTCCTCATGCCCTAGACCACCTATTATGGTCCATAAAAAAAGAGTCCCCCCACCCCCATCTCTATGGGTACTGCTGCACTACAGGCGTCATAAAGGGAGATGACAGCAAAGATGAGCTCCTTCTCTTCTCCCCCAGCTTTACGCTCGCCTCCTTTCTCATTTCTCCTGCTGCTTCAGGGCCTACAAAGAAAATTTTAGTGATTGAAGGCCTATATATATATATATATATATATATATATATATATATAT